>JAWWMP010000148.1:6206843-6254373 GCA_035047865.1 Dendrocincla tyrannina | reverse complement strand
GCTCTTCCGATCTTGAAAGACGTGTGTGCTTCTGAGACAGATAAATTAAACCTTGCACGTGCTCATCCTCCCTGAAATGTCAGCTGGCAGCTCGTCATGAGGATCCACCAATTGATGTGGGCTCACTCCCTGGAATCTGGATGCCTGTCTCCTTCCCCTGCCAGGGCAGAGTTACACTGGCCGGGGGCAGGACCCACAGCCAACCCAGGCTGGCAGAGCTGGGGCCTGCAGGCAGAAGCAGGCAGGGACAGCTTCTGGAAAAAGGGGAGCCTTTGGGGACCATCCCCTTTTCAGTACTGGCTCTAGAGCTGGGGGCAAGCCAAAGGAGCCCAGCCTAGGGGACAGCTGTGTTATCTGGGCAGGGAACACCTGAGAAGCAGAAACACTGGAGGGAAGGAAGAGGAGGAGGAGGCAGACATTCTATGAGAATCCTTGTCTGTAGGGAGAGGGAGGGGGGTCCAGGGCTGTAACACATCCCAGATGAGGCGGGAAGGGCTCAGCAGAGCATGAGTCACTACAGTGGAGGGGAGAGCAATGCTCTGATAAGAGGTGAGGCAATTTCCCATGGCTGTTTAATCTTCATTCACTGACTGTGCCAGCTCGAGTCTTGCACAAGGGTCCCCTGGGGACCCCAGCATTCAAGCCCCTCCCTTGGCTGCTGGACAATCCTTGTGTCCTTCCTGGGCACATGACAGTGACGTTCTGGTGCCCACAGAGAGTGTGTGGCAGGGACACATGGCAGCTGCCTTGAGGGCCAGCCCAGATGAGGCTGGCTCTGACCACTCCAGGAGGTCCCATTCCCAGCAGATAGGATGCATCCCATCCCTATTGGCACGAGTAGCTGAAGGTAAAGGACCTGGACTGATGCCCTGTTGGTACAAGCCCCAAAGCTCATGGCTTTGAAGATGATTACATCCCCTCTCATCATGGAATAATGGAATAAAAATGGATTAAAAATCATGGAATCACAGGATAGTTTGGGTTGGGAAGGGAACTTAAAGATCATGTATTCCTTCCATGGGCAAGGACACCTTCCACTGGACCAGGTGTTTCCAAGTCCCATCCAACTTGGCCTTGGACACTTCCAGGGATGGGGCAGCCACAGCTTCTCTGGGCACCCTGTGCCAGGGCCTCACAACACTCTGAATAGTCTGTCTTCTTTCTTGAGTAAATCTGCCCCAGTGGTTCAGCATTTCCTTCTGATCGTTCCCATCATTCTTCCCCGTGTCCCCCATCTGTCTCAAACTGCTGTGGATCCACCTGTGGGTCCTTCACGGGTGCAAGGCCGTCTGTGGATCTGCCCGTGGGCGTGGGTGCCAGTGAGGGTCGGTCTATGGTGCGGGTCGGTCCGTGGGTCGGTCCGTGGGCCGGTCTGTGGGTCGGTCCGTGGTGCGGTCCGTGGGTCGGTCCGTGGTGCGGGTCGGTCTGTGGGTCGGTCCGTGGGTCGGTCCGTGGGTCGGTCGGTGGTGCGGGTCGGTCCGTGGGTCGGTCCGTGGTGCGGTCCGTGGTGCGGTCCGTGGGTCGGTCCGTGGTGCGGGTCGGTCCGTGGGTCGGTCCGTGGGTCGGTCCGTGGCGCGGGTCGGTCCGTGGGTCGGTCCGTGGGTCGGTCCGTGCCCGCAGCCGCCGCGCGGGGGCAGGCAGAGACCGCGGGAGGCGCGTGGGGCCGGGCTGTCGGTCCTGCGGGAATCTCCTCGGGAATCTCTGCGGGAATCAATCCGGGATGCACGAGGGTCCTGGAGCGGGGGGCGCGAGGGCTCTCCGGGGAGCGCTGGGACAGCGAGCTCTGAATCCGAACCGATCCGGGACTGAAGGGACCGAGTCCACCAGAAAGAGCCTCCCGACCGCGGGGCTGGAGCGGTGAACTGGGAGCGTGTCGGGGAGGGCAGGCACAGGCGGAGGGCGTGGGAGGGCACGAGTGGGTGCAGAGAGGAACCTGCAGCGGGACCAGGTCACCAGGCTGCTCCCAGAGTCCCCGCCCCGAGCTGGGGTTCCCGTTTGTGTCCCTTCCAGAGCTGGCGCTGGGCCGTGGGGATGGATGTCCCCGCCTGCACATCCCACAGACAGACACCTCCCCTCCAGAGTCACTCCGGTGGGTGCTGCCTGGAGCCAGCGCCTGCTGTTTCCAAGAGCATCCCTTTCCAAAGCTGTTTTGCCCCAAAAACTGGGTTTGTTCCCAGTCTCCCTTCCTCCCTCCGGTCTGTCCCACTGCAGAAGTTCGAGTGAATGCGGGATCTTTGTTTCGGGGTGCGGGGCCGGCGCCCGCCCCACCTGCCACCAGCATCCCCTCCTGGGCTGCCGCGGTTGCCGGGGCGATGGATATGATGTGATAAACAGAGGGAAATGGGATGACGGCAGCTGGAAAAGGGCAGAATGGATTTTATTTCACGTTTATTGAAGCACAAATTGCCATAAGAACCAACTTCCTCTTGAACAAACAAGGGAAGCAGAGACCCTCTGGGCTGCGTGGGTCGGTCTGGGCTCCAAAGCAGCCTTTGAGCCGATATCCCTGAGCTGCTGCTTGAGCCGAGCTGTGGGTTTTCCATGGAAATGTCTGTTTACGTTTGGAGACAGATCTTGGGGTGTTTGGGAAGGCTCTGCTGGCAAGCATGAGGCTGGGATGGCCACAGGAGGACGCTCTGCTGGGAGCTGCTCCCCTCTCTGGGATGCACCACCAGAGCAGAGTGGGAGACTGGGAAGGAGCCGTGACCCTGGGGGGACAGGAGAGCTCTGCCATCTCTGACCAAGCCAGGAGGACACTCCAGAAGGGATTATGGCCAATCTAACAGTAAATAAGGAAAAACAAATCTCAGATTTTGCATGTATGTTTTCATAAACTCGGGTGGTTGATGTATTTCCATCTCTTTCTCTCACCTGTCTGGGCTACAGGATGTAGAGTTGGAGAGACAAGAAGGACATTGAGGGGCTGGAGCGTATCCAGAGAAGGGAATGGAGCTGGAGAGGGGCTGGAGCAGCAGGAGTGGCTGAGGAAGCTGGGGGGGGCTCAGCCTGGATAAAAGGAGGCTCAGGGGGACCTTTTGGCTCTCTGCAACTCCCTGATAGGAGGAGGGAGCCAGGTGGGAGTTGGGCTCTGCTCCCAGGGATCAAGGAACAGAACAAGACTCTGTCCCTTAGTCTGTGCTAAGGGAGGTTGAGGTTGAATATCAGAGAAACCTTCTTCCCCAAAAGGGTGGTGAGGCACTGGAAGAGGCTCCCCAGGGCAGTGGTGGAGTCACCATCCCTGGAGGGATTTAACAGACGTCCCCGGGAAGAGTTACAGCAAATGAGTTTAGGGAAGATCAAGTACCTCGGAGATGAATTTCCATCTGTAGGTAGCAGTACCCACAATGGGCTGGTGCTCTCTGTGTGTCCCCAGCACAACCCCTGCCATACAGATGGTTTCTGGTCGGAGCTGCAGCCCAGGAGCAGGGATGATCTGGCAGTGGTAATATTATCCCCACTGCAGCTGGAATTGCATTTACTGATTTTCAGACCCAGGAGAGCCCATGTACAACTCTCTGGTCTGAACTGCAGGGCGGGGATGGCTGCTCTGAGTGGAAAGGCCAGTGGAAAAATGAGCCAAAGAATGCTGATATGTACAAAGCTTTCCCAGGTACCCCACTCCCCATGGCTCCTGCTGCCCTGCTTCCAGGCCATCCCACTGTGGGTGAAATGGAGAAGCCCTCAAGGAATTTTAAAGTGTCTACAGGAAATACCTGAAACTCTCTGCATCAGGAAATGGAAGCGGAGGAGTTTGAGTGGCCCTGACATCTGGGACACTGGCCTGGAGCATCCTCAGGCTGCAGCGGCTGCAGCTGGGGATGTGAAGGGAACCATCCACAGATGGTGAAACAAGGGGACAGATCCTCTGCACTCCCTCAAAAAGTCCCTGGTTGGATAATCCCCTGAGGAGAGGGCAAATGTGCTGCTGGTGCTGATGTGGATCATTTATGGGTGAAATTATTGTTGATTTGTATTTTCACTCAGCTGGACAAGAGCAAAAATCCACAGAGAAACTGAAGCAGAAGCCAGGAGACATGGCTGTGCACCTCTTCACCATGCCCCACTTTGCAAGGCTCTTTGCCCTCTGCTCCCAACTCAAGTGTTCTCTCCATCCATCCCCCTGGATGGATGAGCTCGGAAGCAGCTCCAGCCTGCCCAGGACATATCCCACAGTCAGGACTGACAGGATCCCAGCTCCAGACATGTCCAGACTTCTGGTCCCCCTGACCTGCCAGAGGCCTTCTGGGGAGAAGAAACAGGATGGTCTGAAAAGTGCCTTGGGTGGAGGAGAAGGAGGACGGGGAAGAAGAGGAGGAACAGGAGGAGGAGGGAGAGGAGGCAGAAGGCAGCAGGGCAAGGACACGTATCTGCTGTCGGGAGCCTGTTGGGAGCTGAGCATTACCCCCTCGCCCTCTGGTCTCCTCATCAGTGACGAACACGTGCACCAAGGGCCACCGCATTGAAATATATACTTATAACCATCATCATTATTATTCTTTCACCATTTTTCTCTCCTGTGGATGGAGCCTGGCAGAGACTTCAGAGCAGGCAGAACTGCTAAAGCAGAAAGTAATGGTGCCCCCAGGACGAATAAACGGAGCACTTCAAACCAGCAGATGCTGCAGAAAGCCCCAGCACAGGAAATATCTGTGGAATGAATCGGGAGGTTTATGGAGCTGGGGCTGAAGGGCTTTAGGAAAGTTTCACCAGCCCAGGAGGGGAAGGGAAATGAGGAAGGACCAGTGGCTGGCACCTCGGGATGTGGGTACTGGTGCCTTGGGCCATGGGTACTGGTGTGGGGTGGTATCCCTGGTGATTTATGGGTCTCACATCAGCCCTGATAGGAAACATAGATGGTTGCCTGCCCATGGGTTCCCCAAATTGCCTGGAACCAGTGCCTCAGTGAAGCCCTGGAAGAGCCAAGGGGTCCCAGATGGGCACAGGGAGGCTCACTCCTGGGGAAGGAGGGAGAGGGCTCTGACAGGTGAAGGAATAACTGCAGGCAGCATCCTCATGGGGAATGGGGAGCCCCTGCCTCTTTACTCTCCTCACACTTTCCAGCTCCATCTGTACCACTGTCCATGCTCTCTGTGTGCCTGGTTTGGGGAGCCCTGGGCAGGACCTCAGCAGGTGGGACCCAAAGGACAGATGGCATCACTGACTGTGTGCAGCCATAGCCACCACTGCTGCCTCATGCCAGGAAAAAAAAATCAATAAATCAAGGAAACAAGGTTCCTGCCCTGAAAAACCTTCAAACACTGCTGGGAAGAACTCAGGCAATCCAGAAACAGCTGGGACAAAGGCATTCCTGCATGTGCTGCTGAGGTTTGGCATGTGTCTCCCAGTTCCAGGTTGTTGTGTTTTTTTATAGTACATCATAAAATAATGTTCTATATTCTATATATTTTTATGGCTAGCAGGAGAGCAGTAGAGGGCAGGGATGGCAGAAGGCTAGCCAGGAGAAGGAATGCTTTGGGGAAGGAGTCTCCAGAGGAGCACCAAGACAGGGAGGTACCCTGGGAGTGGGGCTTGGTCCAGTGTGGAGGGGTCTGCAGTGGGCAGGCAGTGAGGGGCAGTGCCTGGCTGCCTGCAGGGGGGGTTACCTGGGGCACAGCATGGCCAGAGCAGAGTGGGGGAAGGGGGCTGGGGCTGGAGACAGGGTACGCTTTTGCCCAGGGGCGTGTGAGAGGAAATCCCACACTGTGGGCTGGGCAATCCCATGGCAAGACAGAGCAGCCTGAGGATTTTTTGTCCACTCAAAGATGCTGTGTTTTAACAGCAAGAAAAGTGTGGAGGGATGGAATGTTCTGACGAATTGCCTCAGCCTGGCCCTCAGGTCTCTCTGAACAGAGGTGATGGCACAGAGGGGATGGCACCATGGTGCAAAAATGATGGCACCATGGACAAGTCCTTGGCTTTAGCCAGGGGTGCAGGAGAGTAACCTTACCCAGAAAGTCATCCCTTCGTGGCTGAGGGAACATGAGGCAGTGACAGCAAGACCTGAAGATGGGTTTTTAGGGAGTAAAATGTTTCTGGGAGCTGAAAAACGCAGGGCTTTGGTGATACGATCCAGAGTGTCAGGACTCAGGCCATGTTTTCTCCACTTCTCCCCAGTGTCCCCATGCCATCTAACTGGTGGCAGTGTCCCATGTCCTGGGACCTGCTCCATCCCCACAGACCCACAGCCGAGTGTGTGCTGTGGGATTCAGCAGCAGAGCTGGGCTGAGCTGCCTGCCGTGCCGGGAAGGGCACAGTGCGGAGCCAGCGCCAAGCTGGCACCCAGCCCTGGGCTGCACGACGGGGATCATTAGATGCTTAATTTTTAAGATGTTCACTAACTTTATGGGCTCTTTCCTGGCCAAGTGTGGAAACTTGCCTGTGGTCTCTGGTGGCGTCTGCGGGCTGGGGCTGCCAGGGGGAGCGAAGCGCGGCGTGCCGGGGCCTGCGCCGCCGTGGGTGGTGGGGCCGTGGCACGGAGCCCACCCGCCCGTGCGTGTTCCTGCAGCCCTTCCTGGACCGTTCCAACAGGAGCAGCAAGCCCATGGCCCGGAGCCCACCCGCCTGTGCCAGGCGTGTTCCTGCAGCCCTTCAGGGCCATCCAGTCAGGAGCCCAGGTGATTCTTTCTCTTTGCTCCCTGCCCCTGGGCCATCTCCAAGCCTTTGATTCCAGAAGCTTGTCAAGACACTTCAGCAGCTCCAGAAGGTGCATGTAAACACAGCAATTAAAAAATGTGGTTCCAGGGGTTGTGCTGAGGCTAAAAATGGTTCCAACACAGCCCAGAGAGAGGAGGTGCCATAATAACAGATCTACTTTTCTAAGCCCCCAGGAGCCAACAGCGATGGGAACAGGGCATAGCTGGGGACATGGGAGGGGACAAAGGCCCAGGGAGGACTCACCCCCAGGAGAATGCAGGGAGCAGAACATGTCACGGTAGGCTCCGGGGAAGGTGTTCTGATGGTTCAGAGGACTATAAAGTGATTGCACTGCCCTGACAACCACATTGTTAGTGGAAAGTTGGAGGATTTCAGAGGGAAGGTGTTATGAGGACCATTTATTCCATCCAGCTCTGCAGAGCAGCACTGGAGGGTCTGCACTGCGCAGCCACAGCCGGGCTGTGCCAGGGCTCCCACCCTCCCATTCCTGGCAGGACGTGTAACAGCCTGGGCATGTTCTCCCAGTGAAATACAGCTGGGCAAGGAAGGCCACTTCTTCTTTCCTCCTTCCTTTCCTATTTCATACCTTTCTCTCACCACATCAGGTGTGCCTTTCATTGTCTCACATACTGACAGGTGCTAAAGCTGAGCCCCAACCAGGGGGGCTGGTAGGGAGGGGAAAGTGGTTTGGTTGTGGAACTGAGTGGGATCCAGCATGGAAGCTGCACCGGCCCCTTACCTGCACAGCATCACCTGCAGCAATTGCCACAGGGAGCCCTGCTGGTCGCTCCTCGATGCAGTGGAGGGTCCCACAGACACCGCTCAGCAAAGCTCTGGTGAAGGGGCTCCTTGCTCCAGATTTGGGCTCATCAGATCTTCAGAGTCTGCTCTGGCCCATTCCTCAGCCTCAGTCCTCCACCACCCCGATCTCCGTTCCTGGGGATTTACCTTTTCACCTTTGCAGAGGAACAGGAGTGGGAGTGATGACAGGAGCAGGAGTGGTGGCTGGAGCAGGAGCGATGGCTCCTGCTGTGCCAGGCACATGAGCTCTCTCCAAGCTGGCTGGAGGAGAAAGAGGTCTTCCTCCGAGCACTCAGGGTATCCCTCTCCGTTCCCCTAACAGACAGGCTGTGGCCAGCAGTTAATATCCTCTGGCGCAGTGCCCTGCCCGGGGAGGGTGGCAGGCTCTTCATTTAATAACTTATTTATCTTTCCTTATTGCAGGAATGATGACAGTTTTCATTATTAAGCTGCTAGGTAATAGTGTAGCCTTTGGTGGGAGCTGAATCATCATCCCCTCTTTGCTGACAGTTTGATTCAGCTCCCCGGGAGAGCTGTGACAGAAGAAGGACAAGCAGTGCCCCTCGCTGCCGCAGCGGCCAGGAGCGGGCTCTGCGGTGGGCGGTGGGCACGGGCGGTGGGCACAGGGCCCCTGAGGCTCGGGCTCTCCGCTGCTGGGGGATGAGGGCTCTCCACGGTGATGCTCTCTGCCTGTCCCCTGGCGATGCTCTCTGCCTGTCCCCCGGTGATGCTCTCTGCCTGTCCCCTGGCGATGCTCTCTGCCTGTCCCCCGGTGATGCTCTGTGCTGTCCCCCGACGATGCTCTCTGCTGTCCCCCGACGATGCTCTCTGCCCGTCCCCTGCTGATGCTCTCTGCTGGCCTGCTGTCCCCGTGTTCCCGGCGTTCCTCCATCCCGAGCAGCCCGTGTGCTCCTCGCCGGGGCGGTGCAGGAGCGGGGGCGGTGCAGGACATAGAGCACCGTGCCATGGGGAGCACAGGGGGTGCCACGATCCCGTTTTAGACCCAGCGCCCGCACAGTGGTGGCCGGGACATGGAGAGAGCTCTCCAGCTTCTGACTTGCCCTGAAAGCAGCGTCCTTCTCCCCAGCCCAAGGGATTTGGAAAGCACCATCCCGCAGTGGTTGTGTGTGGGCACTGTGGAGCGGGAGGGAAGCGGCGGAGCTCCCTGCCCTGCTCTGCCGACTGCTCCTGCGGTCGGGCGGAGCTGCCGGGGCTGGTGGCACCGGGGGGCTGCCCGTGGGGCGAGGGCAGAGCAGGGGGGACACCTGGGAGCCAACCGTGTGGCTGCATCAGCCACCGTGGCTGGACCGCTGTGGCGGGAGCGCTGGGGCGGCAGCCGTGATGTATGACATCAATTAAACGTGACCCATTCTTAATTAGCTGTACAAACACGCCTAAAGTTAAATGAGGGCTCTTCATAGAGAAAGAATGTAGTGTTGTACCACGTTAAATGAGAAACTCATGCACTTCCCAAATAGGAGCTTCCCAGATTCACACGTGGAGCCGCCTCTGGAAACCAGCCCGTGTCGTTCCCCTCGGCAGAGGTAGGTTCCAGCGGTCGGGATGTCTGGGCGTGGGGACGGGGACACACAGTGCCATGGGGATGAGAGGCCATGTCCCACTCCTCCAGGAGCCTCAAAGCCACTGGATGATTCCCAGCGTGTGCACATCTCCCTTGTGGGACGCTGCTGGCGGCTCCAGCTGCCCCCCCCTGCCCCTCCCCGCTGCTGGACCCCCAGCACCAGGCATGCTCCTGTCTCCCAGATACACAACTGGAGATAACGCTGCCCTTCCAAAGGGGAAGAAACCAGAAAAAAAGTGAACCAGTTTCTAATTATGCCCTGTTTGCTTCATTTGGAGCTAATTCAGCCCACACAAAAGTTGCTCGCCCTATTAAAAGAAATACATATTAAAAAAACCCACAGATGCCTGGTTCATTAAAAAAATTAGACTGTAGGAACTAAGTAGTGTCTTATTTCCACCTTTTCCCCTCTGATTAAAAACTATTTGCATTTCAAAACAAACCAGCATTAATTTGGACCAAATGTTACCAGGGCTCTTCTCTCCAGCCAGAAGAGTGAAGCAAGTGGCACAGCCTAGAACACTTCCAGGGATGGGGCAGCCACAGCTTCTCTGAGCAACCTGTGCCAGGGCCTCACCAGCCTGACACGGAAGAAGTCCTTCCCAATATCCCATCTTAACGCTGCCCTCTGTCAGTGGGAAGCCTTGTCCAAAATCCCTCTCCAGCTCTCTTGGAGCCCCTTAGGCACTGGAATGTTCTCTAAGGTCTCCCAGGAGCCTTCTGGTCTCCAGGCTGGGCACCCCATCTCTCCTGGGCTAAAGCTCTTTGACAAAGCACTGCCTGTGGTGCTGAGGGCTGGGAACAGGAACACTGAAGGTGTCCCCATGCTGTGCTGCCAGAGGGTCTGTGGGAGATGGACATGCAACTGCTCCCTCCTCTCCCCTCTGGTTTGGCATTCTGTGGGCACATTGACATAATCATTGTGAATGAAAAGGATTTCTCTTTTCCCTCATGCCAGCTCCCTGATGTACGTGTGGCTGGCCAAGTCCTGGCCAGCACCCTTGGGCCCCCAGCACCCTGAGACTCCGGGCACTGCCCCACTCCCACCCCCAGCAGCTCCGACGTCTGATTGCTGGGGAATATTGGCCAACATTCCTCTCGAATAACATTCCAGATCTATTTACAAGATATCTACAGAAAATAAATACACGACAAGAGAATTTATTAAAACCAATAAGGCTGAGGAGCTGTGGAACTGCTCGTGTGCCCTGCTGGCACTGCACAGCACCTGGGGTGGTGCCCACGGACCAGGGCAGAGCAGCCCTGCACAGGTTTGGTAGATGAATGGAGCTGCTTGCTTTTCCCACTCCTCATACATTGTCTCTGGAGCAGGGCATGGAGCTGGGAGCAGCCATCCTCCCCAGGGCCACACCACTGCAGATCCCTGCCCGGATCCCCCACCCTGGTGCTCAGCTCCCTGTGCCCCCGAGGATGCTGCACTCAGAGCCAGGCATGAGGCAGCTCGAAGTGCTGTGCCAGAGGAGGAAAAAAACAGGCTATTAATTAACAGCAAACGTACAGTTAATGGGGCTTTTTTCCCTTCCTAAACAATTTATCAAAATGATTTCATCGAAATTTAGCTGATGGGGCACGAAACACAGCTGCTCTGTCCTGCTCTGTGCTTTTTCTGTCCTGGCAGGAACAGAACGCTGAGAGTGCAGGTTCAGTGTGGGATTCACGGCACTGCAGGATGGAGGTGCTGGGGATGAGTCAGTGCCCCTGTCCCTGCCAGGAGATAAAGGGGCTGTAAGTGAAGGGGTTACACTGCACCAAGCTGACAGAATGGTCACCCTTTTCTTTACACATTTACTCCTTTACTGCCTCAGGTTTACTAAAATACAGAGAAGAAACTCCTGTTTGGCCAGGCCTGTTGGGGACTGTAATAGAGGCAGACGAGGGAGGAAGGCCAGGCTGGCACCTGGGGATGCTGGATAGGTCCTGCCATTACCCACTCCGCCTGACAGCCTTCTGGAATGGCCTTGCTTCACAAAGTACTTCAAAAAATAATAAGGTTGTTAAATTTTTAGTGTTTTTTAAGATTGCTCGTATATAGGAAGAGGGAAACCAGCTGTTTACAGCTTTAAAAGCTTGGCTTTCCCCTTAGAAGTCACAGTGCTTTTGGAATTTAAAGGTGCAGAGAAAACCTAGAAAACTCTCCAAGATTTCAAAGTGCTCAGCTGCTTCCACCTGAACCGAGGGCAGGAGCCGTGCTCGGGGCAGCACAGCCACTGAGAGGGGAATGGAATGGGATGAGACGGAATGGAATGAGGTAGAGTACAGTAGAGTAGAATAGAATAGAATAAGGATGAAATAGAATATTGTATTTTCAGCTATAAGGGACCTATAAAATTCGTCTGTTCTAACCACTTGACTCTTTCAGGGATGTCCAAAAACTGAAACATGTTAAGGGCACCGTCCAAGTACCTCTGAAACCCTGACAGGCTCGTGACATCAACCCCCTCTCTGGGAAGCCTGTTCTGGAGAGGTGGGGTGGGAGCTGCTGCGACAGACAAACACGATCCAGCTGCCAGAGGAGCAAATCCTGCAGCCTCACAACTTTCCCATCCAGCCATGAAACAATCTGCTGATTTTATTGAAACCAGATCACTGGCTCTATCCCGCAGCCGCTGCTCCAGCCGGTTCGGCACGTCCAGCAGCCCCTGGGAGCTGCCAGCACTGCGAGGGGAGAGGGAGGGTGGCACAGGAGGTGCAGGGTGACCGTGTCCCCTGCCACGGCCTCGCCACACTCACAACATGAGCATACATTTCCAAAAAGGTGGATCAAGGCACTGCCAAGGCCTGAAGGGGCTGGCTCGGAGCCACTCACATCTCCCACACAGTCCCAGCCTGTGTCCCCTGTAGGACCCTGAGTTCACCCCAAAGGTCATGGCTGAAATGGGTCTGCACTGAGTTCACAAGCAAACCTGTGGCATTAAATCTGGGAACCTGTGGTGGTGGCACAGGGATATGGTGGAACTGAAGCATCCCTGGGCTGAGACAGTGCAAGGACAAAACTGTATTTGTCCTGGTGGTGATATGAAGCCTGGAGGTTCCTGACCAGTGGAAATCAGCCCTGGTGAGCCAAGGAGGGATGGGAGGGGTTCACATGGGGGTTTAGTGGTGTCACTCGCTGGCATGTGCTGCCACACACTTGGTGCTGTTGCTGGAAAGTCTGAATGGAAAAGACATGATTTGTTCTCAGTTCACAAATGTGGATTTGGGACTGAGCCTTGAGGAGCTTGGAGAGGGCTTCGGGTGTCTGGAGGCTTTGCTGAATCCCTAAGGGGGTTTATCTGCTCCCAGGGATGCAGGGCAGTGGACAACTGAATAAAGCCCTCCAGCTATGGCATACTGCTCTTGGAAGTAGCAGGGGGATCTATGGAATTGCAGTGGGACCCTCTGAGTCACTGCAGAGGCACATCACAGTCCCACGCTGTTCCCTCAGGTCCCACTGTGGCCGAGTGGGAGCTGCCCCAGGAGTGGTGGGATCGGGCTGATGGAAGCTGCTTCCTTTGCATCTGCACTTCCTGGGAACGGGAAGCATCAGCATTTGGGTTGCTAAGGAACTCCAGCAAGGCCCAACCTGTCCAAACACCATCAGCACTCAGAAGTCAACCTGGCACGAGTCCCTGTGCCCCTGCTGGCACAGTGATGGGTCTGGGGAGTGTGAGAGGGCAGCCAGTGTGGAACCTCAGCCTGCTCCCCGCCCTCCCTCACTGGGAAAGCATCCCTGTTCACTGTGTAAGGAGGCAGAGGGGTGCAGCCATCCCAGATATGCTTATAGACACCCCTAATGTGCTCTCAGACCCCATATTTGCTCACAGACACCCCAGGTTTGCTTCCTTGGGTTCATTTATTTCCTGCTGGCAGTGTTGGGGTAGGGTGAGAGCCCCCCTCCTGTGGGATGACTTCTGTCCAGGCAAGGAATTCACCCAGGTGTGCTGTAATGACACTCCTCCTGGGATAAGGACTTAATCCCCGTGGCTCCTTGCCATCCAGGAAAATATCCCAAATGTTTGTCATCCAGCTCCCCCTCTCCCCTCTCGGCTCAGAGAAACCATTCCTGAATCACCACTGGAGTGTAAGCAAGGCAGTAACCCGGGCTCCACTCAAGGGCCACTTGGCTGAGCCCGTTAAACTGCTATTTTGGGCACTTTTTTCCCCAAAGCCTGAGCTTTTTCTGAAACAGAGCAAATTAACAAACCCCAGAGCTGGCTGATTTCAACCAAGTGTTTTGATGAATAATGTGCCATAATGGGCCCAAACAAGCTGGGGAGTTTATCTCATCCCACTGCACATCCCATTCCCTGTCGCATCCGCTCACTCCCAGCCCTCCTGCCCCGGCACTGATTGGAGAGTCTGTTCTCCTCCATCACTTGCTCCGGCTGCTCCAAAGTGGAACATTTCGAGGGTTCTAGAGAAAAGGGTGTTTTTGTCTCCCATCACAGCCGTTCTGCCAAGAGGCGCCTGCAGGAAGCTGAGCACAATCAACTTGCAAAGTCGGAAAATTTGCTCAAAATGCAAATCCTGTCCCTCTGTGATGCTGGTTTGGATCCCAGCACAGTGCAGGTCATGGAGGTGAGAAGCAAACACTGCCCGAGGTATCCGCAGCTCCCAAACACCTGAGCTGGTTTGGGAACAGATCTGTAATTTCCATTTCTGTACATATTTATTATGCTCAGCTCTGCTCAGTGCTGGGTAAAAAACAAGTTGCAAATTGATGACTGGTTGATCATTAAACTCATGCACACATTTACCTTTCGGTTTCTATTTGTATGTCTGATAAAACCCCACAAGTCCTCAGTCCTTCAGTTTCTTGCTGAAGTCTAGAAAAAACAAATACAGAAAAGGGTGAGGGAAACCTGCAGATCAGTTTGTGGGACCGGTTCCTGCTCCAGAGCCAGGATCCTGGGAGCTCCCGAGGATGTCCTGGGAAGGATCACAGAATCACAGAACCATTCAGGCTGGAAAAGACCTCCAAGATCATCAAGTTGGTGGCGCAATGTGCCTCCATTTATAAATTAATGAAATATCATGTTAGATCCACCTGTGAATGTTGTACACTTGCTGCCTCACTGGGAAACTCTCCTGGCATAGCTGCTTCTCTGGTTGGAGCCCACCCAGCTCTGACCCTCAGCAGCACAGGAGATTCTTGCACCCAGAGAGTGGCTGGATGCAGGAACAGGCTCCACAGGGAAGGGGTCACAGCCCCAAGAGTTCATGGAACATTTGGACAACACTCTCAGGCACATGATGGGATTTTGGAGCTGTCCTGTGCAGGGCTGGGGGTTGGATTCAATGATCCGTGTGGGTCCGGAGTGATTTGCTGACAGGAGGGTCCAGGGGTCACTCACAGCTCAAGTGGTAGCTCGGGGGTAGGAGCTCCTCATCTCCTTCCAGTTCTGAGACACATCTGTTGCCTTTCTCTAATCCAAAGCATCAGGAGCAGCAGCATTCCCTAGGGAATGTGTGGGGTTATGTTGAGCCAACATGAAGGCTGTTCTGCAGCACTGGGATGTTTAACCTTAGCCAAGAGGGATGATCGTGCCATTGTACAGCAGCTAATTAATTGTCCAAAGCCCCAAGAGACCTGACCAATGATGGGCAGCGCCCAGCACATTTCCAGATTTACAATGTCCCTCTCCTGTCCCAAATAGCTGCATCCATCAGGGACCAATATCTTGTGTCCTGTGTTTTCCCCCAGGGCAGACACCTGCACCCTTGCCCCAGGGGGGTCCAGTAGGGTGACAGTGAGTGTCTCATGGGGTGGTGGTGAGTGCCCACATGGACAGCCCTGTGAGGTGAGGGTGCAGGTGGTCCCAGTGGGCAGGAGCAGAAGCTGGCAGGGATACAGCTGTGGCAGGGCTGTGCTGGAGTCTTGTTCCCCCGTCCTGCCTCATTCACCATTTCTGGCTGTTGTGGGACAAATCAGCTTTTTGTGTAAATCTGTCAGCAGCAAGAAGTCAGCAAGTTTTCCTCAGTGAGTTTTTCGTGTATTTTTAATAAAGGTCACTCCGTGTTTACTGGCAAAGGAGATCGATATCGGCTCATTATTCATGAAGGATCCCACTGCTGTGTAGCGACCTGCGGTCAGTGCACACAGGGAGTCTTGTCCACAGCCTGTCAGCCCCTGGAGGGTCCAACTGCCTTCTGCCTCTACCCAGCCTGAGATGCATGTGTCTTGCAGCCATTTCTTCCTCGTGGCTCCAGCTGGGGCTGGCAGGAACCCCTGGCTCTGCCCAGGGGCCGAGCTGCTCTGGCTGGGCACTGCCATGTGCCCTTTCCCTGCTGCAGCCCGAGGGAGCCCACCCATTTCCATCTATCCCCTCGCCCACCGGCTGAGGGAGGAGCTCTGGTGGAGCTGATGGGGCACAGCCAGTGATGAGGCTCCCTGTGCCCAAGGTGCCCATGGGTGGATGTGCCAGGCCTCTGGCACTGACTGCCCCTCATTCCAGCTGCAGCCCCAAACCTGTGAGACCCCCAGCTCCGGCCATGGTACTGTGGGAGAGCCTGGGCTGGCTGTGATGAGAGAGAGAGAAAGGAGAGGGAGAGTGAGAGACTAATGCCTTAACAAATTTGATTTCAGAGCAAATGAGCTGGCTGCAGTTGTGTGGCTCCCAGAACCTGGTTTTGCATCATCAGCTGCGCTGGGAAACACAGCTATTTTTAGGCTCTTAATGCTAGTGGAAGAAGAGAAAAAGAAGGAAAAGAAAGAAAAAGAAAGCATAAATCCTGCAGTAAATAACGGGGCCTGGGTGGGCTGAGCTCTGAGGGCATATCTGGAGCTGCTCTCCCCTGTGAACACCATCTGAGGTCCAGCCAGGGCTGTCTGGGCATTCCAGGTCTCAGGATGGTGCCTCTCACAGGGGAGGGATTGGGACATGCCTTGGACTGGACAGGAACACTGGAGTGCTGGGAGGGCTCCAGCCCTTGTGGGTTAGCAGGGGCTCAAGCTTAGGGATGGCCCAGAGGCTTTTGGCATCTCTGTGGCACCTCCGAACCATGGGGAGCCACGAGCAGCTCTCTCGTGGCCAGAGTACCCCCAGTTTTGGAGCACACAGAGAGCTATCCATCCCCTTCTGCTCTGCCTGCAGCTCCCTGCCCACTCTCCTGTCACTATTAATGCCTTTAACCGGTGTCTGCCCCAAGCAGCTTCTGAGTTCATTGCCTTGAAATTTGGAATCAAAAAGGAAGAGAGATTTTAAATAAATGTTCCAGCAAGTTTCATTTGCACTGTGGTGAGCTGCACAGGATGGTGCAGGGATAAACCATCCTGGTGATGTCAAAGCTCTAAGGACGAGCCCATCCTGCTGGTGGGAGCTGAGATCACGGAGCGAGCAGGAGCTGGCTGGAGTTACTGTCTGCGGGAAGGAGCTTGGCTGATGACCCTGAACATCAGTTTGGAATAATCAGCTCACTTCCCCCTCACAAAGCAAAGCCCTGGGAGGTTTGCAATGGGGAGGCGAATTAATAGCCCAGAACTTCGTGTCGGGCCAAGCATGTGGCTGTGTCTGCAGAAAAGGCCAGGCTCATGAGCAGTGGTCGGGGATGTGCTTCCCAAGGAGCCGTCAGCTTGGCTGAAGACACTCGGGGTTGGATTTAGGGTCCCCACGAGCCCTGCAGGCAGCTGGGGCTGCAGCACGGCTGGACACGCAGTGTCCCACACTGAGAGCGGCTGCTCTCTGCCCTTCAGGACCCCACGGGCTATTTCCATGGCTCCGGCTTTTCTTTCCATTGGGTTTTGGCAGAAGGAATCCCAGTACAAGCCTGGGAAGTGCTTCTGATGCATGGAACTGGGTGAGCCAGGCAGGTGCTGCAGAAACAATTTCTGATAAAACATTCAGCCCCAGCTGCCTTTGAACCTGCTGCAAATCCCTCCTTGGCCACGGCTGTGATTGCATTTCCCAAATACCAATGTAAGGATGTATTTACACAGCATAAACCTGATCTGTATCAACATTTTCCCCTTTACACTTTGGTCCCATTTCCCAGGTCTCAAGATTTGAGAAGTTCTCACTGTGAAGGGTTTGTCACCTGGCCTGTCGGTCCTTGGCCAGGGGACCCTCAGCCTCCCTGCTCCCCTCTGGGACCCTCGATCTCCTCAGCCACCTTCTCTGAGTGAGAGACTTACAATGGCACAACCAACATTTTTACTGCTCTATTCTATGGCAATTTTTCCACTCCTCCCAGCCCAGGTCCATGGGATTTCGCTTCGCCTTCATCGCTGGGCTTGAGCCACCAGCCAGTTTCAGTGACATCTGTGACAAAAGCACTTTAATCCTTCTCTCTGCCCCACTCCTGCTTGTCTGTCTCAAACCCACTTTCACTAATTAGAAGGGAGAAATAACAATCATTAAAACTGTTCTTCATCAATTTTCCCTCTTTCCTTTGCCCTTCTCACCTGCTCTTGCTCCATCCAATTACTCTGTTCTGTGAAGAGAACTTTGGGTCCCTTCTCCCTGGTCCCCTCCAACAAGCTCCTCTCCCCACAGTGGGGCCACAGGCAACACTGGGGACTGTCCTGGCTTCCAACATAGTCACCAAAATGGAGTGGCAGGAGGAGTGGGCAGCCTGGCCTGGCATGATGGGGATAGAGTCCTCCAGGCAGCTTTGCTAAGTGTTGATGCTGGTGAGATGGGATAAAGGGTTGGCAATACAAGGGGCAAGGAAAGGATGTACAGCTGCAGTCTGAGCCCAAGCTGGGAAGAGGCGAATTCCCAGCCCAGTCTTCCCCAGTGCTCAGAGACACCGGGGAGCTGGCGCTGCTGGGACCTGTCCTGGTTCCGGAGGACACTCTGCTGCACCTCCTCCCAGGAGATGGAGTGCAGCTCTGGCGAGTGACACCCACCCCTGAGACTGTGTTACAGAACAATAACAATAATAAGGGGGGGTAATACAATTGAGCTTCCTTATTTTACAGTAAATGACTGGGACACCCATTGTGAGTTAATGAAATCCGTGGCTTAGCAAGTCCTGTCCTCCAGCCGGGGTCATCCATCACGGCAGGCGCTGGGACCGCCCGTTTTGACAACTGCAGTTTATGTTTAATTACTGATGCTATCTCCTAATGTCCCAGAAAGGGTATGGCAGGGAGTCTGGGGGAATGAGGTCCCTGTCATGGGAAGCTGTAGAAATGCTGGGAAGTCTGCAGGGGCTCGGGGGTGCACAGGGGTGCTGCTGTCCATGAAACCCCGTGGAAGTGGAGGCAGTCCCTGAGCCCCCAGAGCCCCTCCACTGTGCAGGATGCCCCACACTGGAGATCCGTATGACAGGCCTGGAATGCCCTGAGGAGAAGCTGCGAGCTGCCCTTATTTGCCTCTGCAATATCGAGCAGGTCTTTTATGACCAAAGCCCTCTCCTACCAGGTACAAATTGCCTTTGTCCCCGCTCCAGCCTCTCTCTCCGCAGCCTTCTCCTGCCCGCTCCATGCCCAGGGTCCCCCCAACCTGCCGCATCCCCCCCTCCCTCCCCAGCTCCCCAGCCAGAGGTATTTTGCAAACACAAATGCATTAAGAAGCTGGTGAGAGCCCCCATGAATATTTCATGTTTAACATGCCCTCGTTTCCTCCTGGTTAATGGATCTCTCCCATTATGCCTTCGCCTGTCTGAGCAGGATACCCTTTCAGTGGAACATAAAAGCTGTTCCCCGGTGAGGTGGAGAGAAAACCACTCTGCTCTAGCATTCAATCGCCCCAGATGCAGAAGGTCCAGCACCCACCCTGGACGGTCCAACACATTGGGGTTCCTTTACTAGCTCCTATTTCCCTCCCTCAGCCCCTTTTCCCCCTTTTTCTTTTACACTGAATTTTGCTGACCCGTGTGTCACCTGGGTGCCCTCAGGCAGTGTTTGCTGCGGGACAGCCTGATGGGACCAGACCCCATCCTGGGCAGGCAGAATTATCCCAGAGCATGTGGGGAGAGCCCAGGTGCCAGGGTGGTGGTACCCAAACTCTGTTTCCCCCCAGCCAACACCTGGGCATGGGGGGTGTACCCAGAGCTAGAGGGCTGTCCCTCAGCTGTCCCTGAGCTGCCACTCCACGGGCTGTGGCAGAGGGATCCCTCCAGGCAGCAGGGCTGACAGCCCAAGGGAGGAGGAGTCTTTTACACGGGGAGGTGATGGGACAGAGCTGGAGCGGGGCTACAGATGGGAATAGGATTGAGGGGGGCTGCAGGCTGGAAACGGGGTGGTGGATGGGGTCCTGGGGAAGAAGGGCCAGTCCCCTCATCAGCAATGCTGCTGCCCCCCAGTCTTCTAGAGACATTGTTCCTTTGGCTTCTTTCTCCTTGAGGATCATCTCCTTTGGCTTAGCTCTCTCGGGGGACACTGAGGGGTGGCAGTGGGAGTCACTGCTGCCCAGCACGGACACGGCACTGAGAGCAGCATCACTGGGCTCACCCCGGGAACTGTGCAATTGGTAAGAGAAGATGAATTTGCTGCAATAAAAGGCAGGAACGAGGGAAAAAATGTGTTAATATGCCAAGAAGCTTAGAACTTTAAACACTGGTGGCCTGGACAGCGAGGGGAGGCAGACAGAGGGTCCGGGCACCTCCCAAATCCTCACCTCCATCGTCCTCCCAGTGTTGAGCGACTGTGGTGCCTTCCCAGAGCTGGTGCCTGTCTCACTCAGGATGCTGCCGTGGCAGGGTGTGCATCAGGGAGCCTGTGCTGGAGTCCCACCTCACTCACATGGATCGGGGAGTTCAGTGTGCAACTTCATCTTTCCTCAGCAAACTGAGTTGCCAGGAGTTTGCCTTCCCAGTCTGCATCCAGGCTCTTCCATGGGAAGCCACATTCCCTGAGGTGCCAAACGCCTTTGCTGCTGGCTCTTCCTGCACTGGGATGCTTCAGCCAGGGCAGAGGGGCTCAGCCAGAGCTGCCACTTGCAAGGTCTTGGGCTTAGGAAATCAAAAAGTGAAAAAGGAATTGATCCAGGTTTAATGAAATGTTACATTTCACTTGCAGGGAAATGTTTGTTTTGTTCTGGAGCACTGGTTTTTAAAAAGTGGGATTGAAGGATGTTTTAAAAGCAAAGGGTTTTGGAGTGCAAAATCAACACGTTTCATTGTTGAAATGTCAAAGGGAGGTTCTTAATCTGGGAAAAAGAAAATTTAATTTCAAGATCTCAGTGTGACTGAAATGAAGGCAGAAAGGGCAGAATTGGAGTAGTTGGCTGAGGAAACTTGTACACAAACAGAATGATTTCCCATCACGGAAGCTCCAGGCCAGCTCCAGTGCTGCAGATCCTGCAGTCCCAGGGGAGAGGGAGCCTGGAGAGCCCCCAGCAGAGCAGGACAACCCCTGCAATTAGCTCTTTGGTTTGCTACAATGCGAAATTACATGGAGCAGAAATGAAAACACAGTCTGGGCCAAGAGCTGCTCCTGCCAAGCCACCCTCACGGACTGGCTCCAATTAACGTCCTCGGGTGATGGGTGTTGATAGACCCCATTAGAGTGTGTACATGGTGGGAGAGCCGTGGCCAGCCGGAGCCAGCTGGGAGCACTGGGGGCTGTGCCGGGATGTCCCCAGCTCAGCCACCATAGGCCAGCACCAGGATATGCCATATGGTAGCGCCGGTGGGTCCTGGGGACACGGCTATGCCGGGAGCTCAGCTCAACACTCACAGCAGCCTCTCACCCTCCAGGGAGAGGATCATGTCATGCTGCACAGGGACACGTTCTCCCATTTAACCAGCACCTCATTCTTGGATAGTAGTGGTGTCCCCAGTTCCCAGCCCCATTCCTGGCATCACCCATTCCCAGCTCAAAATAGGCCACTTTTCTGTATGAGATGACCTGGAACATCTCCAAGCTGGATAGAGGAGGTGCACTGGGGGGGTTCTGGCCCCAAACTTTGGGTACTGGGGAGAGGTGGGGGTCCCCTGTCTCATTCTATATCCAGTCATCTCTCAACTCTGCCCACTGACAGCCAGACTTGGAGTCCCCTCTGGGCCCACTCTCCTTCTCCCTGGTTCCCTCCATGCCCAGTCCCCCCCCCAGACCCTTTTTTCCTCTTACATGCAGGATTTTAATCTAATTTTATCAATGCAAATCTTAACAGGGAAAAGCCTTGAAATCGAATCTCCAGAAGTCTCCTTTCACAGTTCAGAGATCTGATTAAATTGCAAGCTTGGTTAATATTTGGTGCGACGAGGGGGAGTGAGGGGTGGGGAGGAGAGGGGAGCAGAGCGAGTGGATCTGTCAGAGGGGCCGGGGCCTTTTCAAATAATCTGTTTACCCCTGCAGCTAAGGAGCCCATTAGCAAGTGTTCTCCGTTCTAATTTCCCATCGTGCCGTGTCCCGCAGACCTCGCTGTGTTTATTTGGAGAAGCAGAACAAAATTGTTTGTATAATTAGATCTGCTACAAGGGCTGCCCTTGAAGGGTCCCCAGCAGGAAACTTTCGATTGCAAAGGGCCCCCGCTGCCGTGGACCCCCAGCCCCAGCCCCCAGCATGGCCAACAACAACATCATCCCACTGGGATGGGCTCCGGGGCACCCAGATGTATTCCCTGCCTGCTGGCTGCCTGTGCATGTACAGCCCTGCAGTGTTCCAGCTGCAGATGGAGCTTTCCCCAAGGGATACAGCCAAGGGCTGGGCTGGCTGCCCACTCCCATCCCTGACAGGATGGGGTCAGCCCCATGGGCAGGACCAGCTCCCATGAAATGGCCTCCAGCTGCCCATCTCCAGCATCCCACCTGGCTTCCCAGCAGTGTGGCCTCAGCCCTCAAATGGGATGTGTTCCAGCTGTGTCAATGTAAGGAACCTTCCTCCTTCCCCATCTACTTCTCCATGGCTGGGAATGCGGACAGAGACGCCCGGCTCCACTGAACCATCACAGGGCCATGGATGCTCTCACTGCTTCCCCGGTTCCAGCTCTGACTAGAATCACTGTGAGATGTTCCCAGGAGTGCGGGGATGGCTGACACATCCCTCATCTTCCTCCTGTGATCCCATCACAAGCTTGGAAGTGGCTATTTTTGTAGGAGAAGCAGCGAGCAGTGAGCAGGCAAAGTAGGTCTGAAGGAGCCAGGCAGGCTGACAGAGAGCTCAGAGCTGCTGACATTTCTTTATTTAAAGAACATTTTATGGAAAAAGAAATTTTATTTCTTTCTTTTTGCTGTTGCTAAACATGTCAGTGGGGTTTTTTTGGTAAATAAAAGGAAGTGCGTGAAAAAATGTATTTTCAGAAAAGGTTTGGCATTAAAAAAATGTTTTGGAAAAAGGTGACCATTAAAGATACCTTCAAGTTAAAAATAGAAACCTTTTCCCAAGAAACAGAGACTTAAATGATAAAAATAAAACATCTTTATTCTTTGTGGGGTAGAAACTCCTCATCCTTTTGACCCTGACAAGGACCCACAGCAGATGGGCACGAAGGCAAATGCAGCCAAGGTGCCCCAGGGATGCTCTGCCTTTGTTTGGTATGTTCAACCTCCTCATCTCAGCTCTCCTAACTCCAGATATTTCCCAAATTATCCAAATAAACAACACTGGGCTCAGTGTGAATAATAATTGTGGTGTTATCACTCCTCAGATGCTCAAACCATGCCACTTCCAATGTGAGCATCCCTGCTGCCATGGCAGGGAGCCACTGCTGCATCCTGGAGTGCTCAGCACACCCCGGCGTGTTCACCACAGCCCAGCGTGCTCACCTGGACGCCCCCGGGCTCCCGGCAGACAGAGGAGCTCATCCCCCTGAAGAGCACTGTGTGTGGGATCTGCCCTTCCCACTCCCAGGGCTGCCCCGGGGGCCGCTGGAAGGGCTGGAGCTGCTGGAACCCTCAGAGCGCTGAGCAGGAGCTCGGAGCAGAAACCCCTCCGAGCAAGGCTCCTCTCCTGGGGTGGCTCTTCCTTCCTTGAGGTGGGTGGGAAGCAGAGCCCACAAGAGCAACTTAATGGAGCAGAACTTGGCTTTAATCTGTTCCCATAAATGTTGACGATCACCTCATTATTAACATTTAATGCTGTATTAATTCATTGATGAGTTTTCATTTTTGGCTTTAATGGCTCTACAATTCCTGCTCTCTCCCCTTTGATCTTTTGTTCTTGAAAGGAGAGCGAGAAGGCAGCAGGACGGAGGGGAGTGTGATGGCTCTGCCTCCTCTGCTCCTCCTCCTCCAGGTAAAATGTCCAGGGATCCACAGCCACTCTTCCCCACACCAAGGAGGTGGGCTTGGGCAAGGAGAGACCCCACAGCCACGGCAAGGGTGCTTCTGCTAAGGAATAAAATGACACTGGAAATGCTGTCAAGCTTTGGGCCAAGCTGGAGACAGGGGAAATTGCAGGGGGGAATCCTGGAGGAAAACCCCTGAGAGGGAGAGCACACAGGTTTTTAAATGCCGTGCATTTGAAGTGTCCTGCTGAAATGCTCCCAGTGCTGCCCAGCTCACAGAGGGCCCCCACCCCTGCCCCTGCTCTGCTGGCTGAGATGTTTATTTAAGTGTCCTGAAAGTTTTATCTGGAAATCAGTTCCCTTCTCTTCCCCTTGTCTGCCTTTCCACTTTCTTTTCCTCCCATTCATCACTTTGAAAAATGACCAATTTTCTCTCGCTGGCTGGTGCCTCCTCCTCCTGCCCTGCCCATGGCCCGGCCAGCAGTTCTGACAGCCAGGACTGCCTGCTAATTAATGGGCTTCTCTGGGAAGTCACAACTCCATCCCAGGGAGCTGGGCGTGACACATGGCCCTTCTCACACCAGCAAATGCCATGGTCCCCGGGGCATCACTGCGATGCCAGCTGTTCAGGGCACCTGAGGCTGCCACAGGGACCTGCCCTGTGCTGCCCATCCTGTAAGGAACACAGCCATGGGGCTGCTCATTCCATGGAAACCAGAGCCATGGAGCTGCCCATCCTGTGGGCACCACAACCACGAGGAAAAGTGAGGGATGGGCTTGCAGAAGGCCCTGGTGTGGGTTCCTCCCACCCTGGGCTAGAGTGCTGGATCTCGCTGAAGTTCCTCTCATCTGGTCTCTGCTCCAGCTTTCCACATTGTGAGAACTCACCAGGAAAAAATAAAAAATCAATTAACTAAAACCAAACCCTGAAACAATTTATTTGTCCACTTCCCAGCCTCATTTGGGAAACATAAACCCACACATTTACTGCTGGCTGACGTGCGAAGGCACATGCTGACTGCGTTTCCATGACTAATTTCATCTGCACCCAGAAGACTCCTCCCCTTCACCCTTTCCCACCTCCATCTGTTCCCCACACCCCGAGCTGCAGCAGCAAAACCACGGAGCAATGACAGAAAAAGGGAAGGAAAGATCGGGAGATGCAGTGGGCTGTCCTTGCACCCAGGACCACCTTCCTGCCGGGTCTTCCACTGATCAGGAAACGCCACATGCGTTTGTGTTCATGCCCTGGGCCCGGGGGAGGATGGAGGGCAAGCAGCTCCGGCAGCCCTCGGTGTCCAGTTACCTCATCCCCTTTTCTCTGCAGCTGACCACAAAGTGAGGAGGTTGCCTGATCCCATCCTTGCTCCTCCCCAAAGAGCCCACGGACTAATTTCCAGAGAGCAGAGCAAGAACCCTTTGCCCCAGTGCTCCCTGTGCTCCCAGGGCTGATCCCAAGAGCCATTTCCACTTCTCTGCTCAACCTCTCTTCCAGGCACACATCTGCTGTGGCATCAGCTGTAGCTACATCCCGTGGTGTGGGGCTGGGGAGGACGGGAGCCGGGACCTCTCATTCCCATGGCCAGGCTCCTAAATTGTATCAAATCATAGACACTAAAGGAATTACTTGTAAAAGCTGTGAAAATCACCCTGTGAGTTGCTTTGGCACTTGAGAGGGTGCAGAGCTGGAGTGTCGGGGTCCTGGCTGCTGAGCATCTCCACGGGGAGCAGGGCAGAGGAGTGCTCAGCACCCGAGACTGGGGCTGAGAACAGGGGTCAGGGATCAGGGATTGGGGCTCGGAACATGGACCAGGGACCGGAGCGAGGTGAGGGACAGCCCCTCTGGCACAGCAGCACGTGGGTGTGGGCACAGGCACTCCCACATTTCCAGGGATCAATGGCAAGGTAAGGTCCCCCCTCTCCCCTCCCTCCCCTCAACAGCCCCCTATCCATCAGCATTCCCTCCTGGAACACGGGTTCCCATGACTGCGGCTCCCGGGACCCTCAGCAAACAGGCTGAGGCGCAGCCCTTTGGGCTGAGGGGCAGCACCAGATCTGCCAGAGATACCCCATGTTTGCACAGGGTTTCCTTTCCCTTGATCACTCCTGGATTTTTAACTGCACTCTTCCTGCAGTTTTTCTTTATGTCAGCAATTAATCCATTTGCCCTCATGAGGAAACATGAATTTCCCTGGGAAGAAAGTTGGTTGTGTCACATGTGAATGGGGCAGGAGCACGTGTGGGATGCAAGGGGCCCGTGTCAGGGAGAGTCCCCACGGGTCCTCAGGAACACAGAAACCACCTGTGGGATCGAGGTGACCAGGAAGGTTAAGAGTGGGGACTCTGATGCTGTAGATATTTAGAGATGTAGGTCCTTGCATGGTCAGACACCTCTTAGGGACAGCATGTTAAGGTATTTTTGTGGCTGTTTATTAAATTGGCCCCTACAAATAGAAAACTTTTAGAGTCTTCTGTCGTCTGCTCTCAGTCCCCACTCTGTATTCCTTGGGATACCCTGGTTCTCTGGCTCCGACTTGCCCCTGAACTCCTCTACCCACCCCGTCACAGAGGCAGGTTGGGGAGGAGGCAGAGGCATAGTTGGTTTGTAGAGCTTGGATCCGAGACTGCCACCAGGAAAGGACTTCCCCTGCCTCCTCCTGACAGCTCCTGGAAAACCACAGAATTCTTCAGTTTGGAAAAGCCCTCCAAGGTCATCAAGCCCAACTGTCTCCCCAGCACTGCCCAGGCCACCACTAACCCATGTCCCCAAGTGCCACATCCTCAAGGCTTTTAAATACCTGAGGGATGGTGACTCCACTCCTGCCCTGGGCAGCTGTGCCAGGGTTGGATGACCCTTTCAGTGAAGAAATTGTTCCCAATATCCAACTAAACCCCCTCTGGTGCAACTTGAGGCTGTTACCTTTTGTCTTGTCAGAACTCAGACTCTGTTTAAATAGTCAACAGAAAATTCCCCATCACTGGGATCCTCACAAAGAAGCCCCAGTAAAAGCTGCCCATCAGTGGGGATGGTCACTGGGCACGTGGTGGGTGCTCAGAGGGGGATGCCAGCTCTGCCTGACCTCCCTCCTTTGAGAGACAGCAGATCACATTCCCAAGGTCTCAGGACAGAGTTGAGCAGTGGGAGAGTGGAACAAGGAAAGGCACTCCTGGCTTGGCTGGTGTCAGGCTCTGCTGAGCTCCACTCCCTGCCAGCCCAGGCAGCCCCACAATGCCATCACTGCGGTGCAGATGCAGCCACTCGTCATCTGATGTGGCTCCTTCAGTCCCCACACGAGCCTTTGCTGGAAAACATTGATCCCAACTTTGATATCAAGTCAGCATTAACGACAAGATTATTTGTGAGTCTTCTCCTGGCAGCAGCAGCAGCAGCAGCAGCAGCAGCAGCAGCAGCAGCAGCAGCAGCAGCAGCAGCAGCAGCAGCAGCAGCAGCAACAAGAGCTTCTCTCCAAGGAGCTGAAAAGCTGCCAGGCAGATTCTCAAGTGAAAAGATGGCAATGAAAGGGCCCTTGGCCATGGCACAACCCTCACCACACAGCTGCAGTGAGTCCTCTGGGCTTGTCTCTGCAGAGCTCTGGGCCCCTTTCTTGCATCCTCAGCCCACCACCTTTCAATTAGGTTTCCAAGCCATGGTAGTGGGGAGGGATGGCAGCCGGGTGCCTTCCTCCCAGTGCTGCACAGCTTATGGCTGAGATGTGCATGAGAACCGCTGGGAATGGAGCAGCCTGGAGAGAGTGGGGGGAGCCCCCCTCCACAGGGTTTAGGCCCTCTTGTTGAGTGAATGGAAAGCTCTGCCTTGGCCTTATTGCCAGAGTACACATGCTCCCAGCTCCCCAACACTCTGCTTCCATCAAACAGCAAGAATCATTAAATCCCAGAAAGGTTTGCATTGGAAGGGACCTTAAAGTCCAACTTGTTCCACGCCCCTGCCATGGGCAGGGACACTTTCCACTGTCCCAGTTTGCTCCGAGTCCTGTCCAACCTAGTCTTGGACACTTCTAGGGATGGAACAGCCTCAGCTTCTCTGGGTAAACTGTGTCAGGGCCTCAGCACCCTCACAAGGAAGAATTTCTTCCCAATACCTCATCTAAACCTCTTCTCTTCCTGGTGCTGGTTATTCCCTGGGAACTGGTACCTACTGCTCTGCCCCAGCATCATGAGGTTCAGTGGCTCTCCTACACACTTGAACTGTTTCCAGGGAGGTCTTCCAGTTAGGATTCCCTGATAAAGTCAGGGTGATCCCATAAAGGACAGGCTATCCTGGTTTGAGTGAAAGCCCCTGTGAGCATGAGCCTGGCAAATAGCATTTGGAGCTCTGCAGCAAAAACAAAACAGACGGCACATATTTTCCTTCCTTTCAAAGGGAAAACACAAAGTTAAAGGATTTAACCTCCCCCCCCTTTTTTTTTTTTGGGGGGGGGCGGGATTTAAAACAAAAATTCACATCTGGAATGACAACTCCTAACCCTACCCTGTACCCCCAAATTAATCAGGGCCTGTAATGGAAATGCTGACAGACTCATAACTCCAACCTTTCAAACAGAGATCTGGTGTTAAACTGCCCCTGCAGCTCTCCAGGAGGGGACTTGAGTGACACAGGGGGAGCAGTGTGGGGCTAGTGTTGTGGGGCTGGTCCCCTCTGCCCAGCCAGGGCCACTCTCTGCTCCTCTGCAGGGCACAGACCCCGTGGCACCACATGCACGGGCACTGCTGTGCCCGCAGAGCCCTGTCCCCAGCTCCCACGGCAGCTGCATCCCTGTCCCCTGGTGCGGGCAGCAGACACAGCTCCTGCCCTGCTGCCCAGGCTGTGCCCACCCATGTTCCTGGGACAGCCCCAGCCCCAGCCGTGCTGCCCCCTGAGCTCCAGTGCAAGCCGGGGCTTTCGGGACCCCCTCGCTGGGGGCTCAGCACGCGCTGGCTGTGCTAAACCCGGCGTGTCCTTCCCTGCAGAGCTGCTGCTCCCTTGCAATTGTCTAAACTTTGGGAGCATTAAGGTACAAGCTGTAAAAATAGAGCCTGACGCCAAGAGCCCCATCGCACACGGCTCTGAGCCTGGTGTCGGCGCTCCCCCCGGCCTGGGGGGACCCTGCTGGAGCCAGAGCTGGAGCAGGGGCTCCATGCCCAAGAGGGGGTGTCAGGATGGGGACATGGATCCAGGGATCAGCAGCAGGGTGGAGGTGCACCCAGCTGGGCACCCTGCCCGCCTCCAGGAGCTGGATGAGGGCTGACGGAGGGGCAGGAGGGAAGGGGGGATGTCTGGAAAAGGAATATGTGAGGGGGTGGGATTGAACAGAAGCCCTGGGAAGAGCCAGCGTTGGTTGCAGACAACTGGTTGCATGGATGCTCCAGAAAATATCATGGCTTTTGCTGTGCCAGGAGAACCCCTCGCCCCCATGACAGCTTTGCCAAGCTGCTGATCCTATTCCAAATGGGAACTTCTGCCAAGGGCGGAGATGGTGCAATCTGTGAGGACTCAGGTTTTACATCTCTCCCTAGAAGAGGCTCCTGATGGTGGTGACAGTACACCTCCTGCATTTGTGACATGGCTTTAGGGTGGCAGTGGCTTTAGGGTGATGGTGGCTCTATGCTGAAATTTGCTCTAGGGTGATGTGTAGTTTAGAGTGTTCAGATTCCAGCTCAGAGGGAAGGGCTGGGGGTACATGTGGGGACCCAACTGGGGACAGACATGGGGCTTCACTGATGCTGGCAATGCCAGGAGCTCTGTTCCTGCAGCAGGATGATGGGGGGACAACAGCATTCCGCCTGCTCAGCTCTAGGATGGATAAAACATCCCCAGCCTCCCAGTAGATGGACCAAGGGATCGGGATGGGATGTGCAGCTCTTCCATGGCCCTCAGTAATGTGGGGCTTTGCCAAAGGGTCCCTGTCCCCAAAGCCAGCCCTGTCCCATCCTCACTGCAGCTGCAGAGTTCCAGGGGTCCCGAGGCACAGAGCAGCCCCCAGCCCACTGGGAGAGCGGCCGGGCTGGTGGGAGGGGCTGGAAGGAGAAACTTCTATTGTTTTCCCACCTGTCCAAGTTACAAAGGGCCAAATGGATTTTCATGAAATGTTATTAAAAAATGAAAAGGGTTTGGCTTCCGGGCCGAGGCCCTGAGTGCCAAATCCACCCCAGGCAGAGTTTTATGACTAAGTCTGTAATAAAAGGCTTTGAAAGAGGGGCTTATAACTGGAGTCTCCACAGACCTCTCCACTCAAGGGCAGCACGTGGGGGATTGCAATGTGTTCATATCCTGCTCAGCCTCTACTGAAGGCTTTTTTCTGTGACAGGGACAATATCCCCCTCTGGAGCATTCCAGCTCTGCTGACAGTGTCCTGCTGGAGGTGGCTCCCAGGCAGGCAGAGACCCTTCCTCAGGGGAGTTTGGGAGGGAGCATCAGGGAACAAGGGGCAGAGGGGATGGAGCTGCAGACACCTCCCAGGACAGACCAGCTCCCAGCAAGTCCTGTCCTTGATGCATGGGAAGGAGCCTGTGTGCCCTGTGGCCAACTGGAGTGGTACCTTGGGGTATCACCCTGCAGGAACGGGGTACCCTGGGCATCATCCCATGCCCCAGTTGGTATTCCAGCCTTGGGAGGGTGTAACAGGCATCTCTGGAGGTTTGCCTGAGGGCTGGAGGGGTGTGAGCACCCAACAGCTTGGGAAGGTGTGTGGGCAGTGAACCTGCACTGGTCCAGGTGAATGCCAGCTGGACCTGAGTGTCTCACACTGCGTGGCACACACGCTCCCTGCAAACATCCCCCAGCTGCACGGAATTCTGTGTGCAAAGCTTAGCTCAGAATAATTTGTAAATAATGTTGTCATTACTTTGCCACCTCTAATTAGGACAAAGAGGGGAGAAATGAAGTATTTAGGCTGACTCCCAGGGATGCTGCATAAAGCAGAGCAGCTCCATAGGCTTCAGAGCAATATCCTAAAGGGAGGGATGGAAACCTTGAGCTGTTTAAATTTAGGTTGGGGAAGCCCTGGGGCTTAATGCATGGGCCTGTATTGGCCCAGGGAGGGGAGGTGAGGGAAAAAAAGGCCTTTTTTATTGCTCTCCATGGCACTCCAGTGAAGGGCAGACTGCAGATCTCCCCTGCCACACATTGCTCCTCAGGCTGGAATCTCAGGCTCTGCTCTTGTGATCAGGGTTTAAATTGGCATTTAACACGATCAGTGCAGCAGAGCAATGAGACATCACTTCAGAGCTGCAAACACTGAGTTGCAGCTAAAGCTGTGTGTGTCATTTGATGGCTTTGCTGCCACCATCGCTGTGTTTGCTGTCACTCACGGGCTGAGCAGGCTCCGGGCTCCAACACGGGGGATGGCAGGGTGAGCGGAGGCTCAGGGTGTTGTCTGAAGTTAATTACCATAGGGGAGTGACAGGAGCTGGTGCTGGCTGGGGGTGATGCCTGCGCAGCCCTTGGCAGTCGAAGGGCAGGTGTGTGTGGACTCCCGGGCAAAGGCTGGTCGAGGCTGGGGGCTGCACCGAGATCCTGCAGGGCTCCCCAGGGTCATGGCCGGGCTCAATAGAGTCACAGGTTCCCAGACAAACCTCGTGTATTTTGGCTTCTACACGATGTCTGATTAATGAACCCTCCAGCTGCTTGTGCCTTCTGCTTTGCCTACAGGATAGTCAGATTTTGGGTGGCAGAAGTAGCTGTGAAGGTACAAAACTCCTGCGCCTCACAGAAAATGGGCTTTGAGAGGGGAAACAGCAGAGCCAGAGTAGGGAGGCCCTGGCACAGGTTGCCCAGAGAAGCTGTGGCTGCCCCATCCCTGGAAGTGTTCAAGGCCAAGTTGGACACAGCTTGGAGCAACCTGGGATAGTGGAGGGTGTTCCCTGCCCATGGCAGGGGGTGGAATGAGATGAACCTTAAGGTCCCTTCCCATCCAAACCATTCTGGGATTCCATGGTCCTACCTGGGACAGGTGGTGGGCCCTGCTGTAAGGCCTGGCAGAGCAGGTTGGTGCTGAGCCATCCATTCCCAAAACAGAACTGGGAGTTGGATTTGGGAGCATCAGGCCTGTCTCTGTGCTTGAGGGTGACTGTGGTGTTCTGACCTCACCTGGTGCCAGAACCAGGGCGTCCCCAGGGCAGGGTCTGCACCTTGTAGAGTGCCCTATTCAGGCAAAAATAGACTCCCTTGACAGAAACGCTCCCACCAGTTTCTCCTGGGTTCTCCAGCACAGCAGAGGGGACGAACCGGCTGCAGCAGAGCAAGGATGCAACATCCCATCTGAAAGGGGAAGGGATGATTTTGGCAGGTGGGATAGGCAGGTGTCCTCCCTGGAGGATGGACGTGGACATGGGGAGCAGGACACCCCTGTGGAGGTGCAGACAGGCAGGGGAGCACGCCCTGGGGGCCGTGATCCTCCCAGCCCCGTGTTCATCCAGACTGCTGCTTTCCCCCAGCGACACTGGGATGCAGCTCCCGTGCAGTGAGAGGCTGGGAAAATGAGGTGAAACTCATGTGGATCTGAGCAGGTGAGGAGGGTCACTGTCGGGGCAATGACTCTGGCAGGGTCGGGTGGATGGTGTGAAGGTGGTGACACCAATGGGGCTGGATGGGGTCAGGGTGGCCAGTGCCAGCCAGGACACTCCCATGGCCCTGGCCCTTGGGCAATTCCAAAGGAAGAATGTGTAATTCCCCTATCTTGTACCTTGAGGAGTGGTGCAGGTGGGGGCTCATGGGTCTGGACAGGCCAGAGTGGGCAGTCCCACTCTGTGAGATGTGGGAGAAGGAAAGCGGGTGTTTAGGATTGTTTGGTGCAGAAGGGAATGAGTTGAAGACAATGTCAAGTTCTGTAAATATTTATCAGATGAATGGGAGCAGGGTTTGAAACGTTAGACAGCTGAGAAATGGCTGTTTTAATAATTCTCCTGATAAATTAAAACCCCATCCGGGGGGACAGGGAGCAGGTCAGGGGGGAGGGGAGTAGCTTAGAGATTCAGGGTTTGAGAAGCTGTCCTGGGCTGAGATGGGGCCGTGAGCACAGGCCTTCAGCCCTGGGGATGAGGATGAGGAGCAGGGTGCCTCTTGCCTCCTGGGCTGCTGGGGAAGCCCTGTAGGACCTGGGCTCTGCTGTCTGCCATGGTCACAGCACGTGCAGGGCTGGCTTTAGAAGGGACACAGGAGAGGCAGACAGGGATGCATGAGGGGGAAAGACCCAATTCTCCTTTATTTCAGACCTAAAATTCATTCTGCAGTGGAACACTGCAAGCAGAGCATCCAACTCTCCCCTGTTTTCTCAGTTAAGCATCTAAAGCTCCGTGCCTAAGGAATGCAGGACCAGAGTAGCTCCCACCGTGGAATCTTCCCTCTGCATGTCCTGGAGCAGTGCCTGGGCCAGGACCCGGGTCTGACTCACTGGCTCGGTGAGGCTCCATCTGCTCTTGTCCAGGGACACCCAAAATCCCAGTGCTGGGGCTGGCAGGTGAGTGGGGGGAGCTCAGCAACACGGAGTTTGCTTTCAGATGTGTGTGCGAGTTTGGAGCCTGCACGTAGAGTTGATTAATTGCTGGCCATCTTGGAGGGGCTGTGATTTTTTTTTTAAATAGGGTTATTTTAAACAAAACTTTGCTGTTCCCCTTTAAAGGAGACATCTGGGCTCAACGTGGCAGGCAGAGGAGAGGCAGGAGAGTGAGGATGAGTGCAGGGAGAGGTATGTGCAGGAAAAACACTATCCCTAGGTGGAATGCATGAGCTCTCCCCTGTGCCAGGCTGGGACCTGGCCCGGGACATGCCCACCCTCCTGGTAGCAGTGCCTGCAGACTTGGTGGGCTGGAGGCTCCTTTGGACAGAGACCTCTGTTCTGTTGCAGGGTGATGAGCTGAGGTGAGATTGAGCTTCTTGGTGACTTCCAGGTGAGAACACTTTGGAGATAAATGCCATAAGAACACTGTGCTGTGCTCTGGATCCACTGGGAACACTTGTGCTGCTGCTGGGCAAGCAGCAGGAGAGATGTGGGGGAGATAAAGCTTCGTCCCTCAGCTCCTACAGCACCGAGGAATATCTCAGCTGGGCAGGTTGCCCCATCAATGTCCTTCATGGGATGCCTCAGGCCCCTCCTGCAGCCTCTGGCCACGGGCACTGAGGGATGTTGGGGTGTTTAGGGTACGTGAAACTCTGGTCTGGCCCTTTACCCGCCATAAACTCTTGGGCTCCTCTATTCCCGGAGTTTAGGTATGCTGGAGGACAGCTGAGACAGAGGAATAAAGCAAGGCTTTTGTATTTATCTGTCTTTTAATGCCCTGCCATATTCACCTTTCAGGAAATTTCCGTCTGCCTCCACGGGCTGCTCTCCTGGCTCCACACACGGGCTCCACATGGTTTCGTTTCCCTCTGCAGAACTCATAAATCTGTTAGTGAAAGCGGCTGCTGGAGGGGTCTGTTCCCCGGCAGACCCTCCCTCGCCCACGCAGGATGTCCGTGTCAGCAGCTTACAAATCCTGCTGCCGCCCGGCTGGGAGCCCAGGGGATGGGATGGGGCCCGGGATGGGGCTGCCTTCCCACCGGGACACTGTCTGGGCAGAGGGATCCTTGCAGGGGAAACCTCCTCCAGTGGGTCTGCTCAGAGCCCGACGGCTCTGCCTGGGCTGCCGGGAGCTCACCTGTGGCCATTGAGGGCTGGGACTGCCCTGGGCTATGGGGCCATCCCTTGGGTGCTGCAGGGCCAGGCAGGAACCCGCACCCAGCACTGCACCCAGAAAGCTGCTTTGAGAGCTAGAGCTGATTGCCCAACATTGTTCCATCAGCCGCAAACCTCCAGAGCCATTTTCCCCCATAAAGGGTCCTGGGAAGCAGAAATCCTTTCCAGGTTCTCCTCACTTCAGCCAACTTCTCAGCTCCCACTGTGAGAAACTTGTGTTTTTAGTTAATGAAAGCTGAGATTAACTCATGACCCCAGAGTCTGGGAGATGGCACTTTAATAAAGCTGATAAATAGCAGCTTTCTGATAAAAATCACTTTTTTTAAATGCAACACGATTGTTTTCCCTCCCTCCCCACGGCCCCCCAGGCTCAGGCATAGCCTGGGAGGGCCTGAGGGCACAGGGAGGGTGTGAAACAAGAAGGCTGGGGGCTTGTTCCCCAGCAGAATTTGCCTGTGGTTTGCTCCAGGGCGGCAGGTGCTCTGAGCTGAGACTCTGGCTCTCAAATGAGCTCCCTGGATTAGAAGCAAACCCTGTTATACGTTATTCCTGGAGATCAAGTTGATATCTCATGAAAATAATTTTGGCTGCACTCATGGTTCAGTGTGAGAGCTCTGACATATGAGGGCAGATCCTGTTTTCTGCCAAGCAGAGACTGGAAATCTTTGGGCTGCCAAGCCCCCTCCTCGCTCTCCCTCCTCCCAGCCTCCAGTAAAGGCACTGCAGGGCTTTGCCGGGTTGGAATTGCGTTTTCTGCACCCACATCCCCAGCCTGGCAGGTCTTGGATGGCAGAGGCAGGGGTGGTGATGGGGGTCCTCATCTGCAGTGTCCCACCAGCAGGCCACAGGTTCCTTCTGCTGCAGATCAACCCCAGTGCTCTGACACCCTTCTCCTCCTCTTCCTCCCCCTGCCGGCTGCCCAGAACTATCTTCCCAAGCGACGCTCTTTTCTCTGGGCTCCCTCAACTGTCCCCGTTTCCAAATCCACCCCCGTGTTACAGCTGAATGGGATGCTCGGGGAGGGCTGACTCTGCAAACCAGCCCCTGGTGGTACCCAGGGTGCTGCAGAGTTTGATGCATCTTGGATAACCACAGAGCTCTTGGGGGAAAGAGCTATTTTTATTTCAGTTTGTAGACTAACCTAAGTGCATTTCTGATGGCACAAAACAAATTCCACGTGGAAGAGAATTAAAGTGGCCCCAGAGCTGTGCTGGGACTGATACAGACACAGCAAAGGAATGAGGCCGTTGCCCTGAAGATACCTTGGAGTAAGAAAATATTCACTGGCAAGAAAGCCTGTGGTTTAGAAAGGTGCTTGTCCTGCCTCGTGGCAGGAGAGAGGAGGGGAGAAGTGGTACTTCAGGGGGCTATTTTAGCCATCCCCCAGACACAGCAGGTCACAGCCATGATTCAGCTGCTCAGGTCCACAGTGAGGAGCCCACACATCCCTCAGGGTCCCCTGCACCTCTCAGCTCCATTCCCCCCGTGCTGCTGGAGGAGAGGGGGGACAAGCAGGACACTCCTTCCTGGGCATGATGAGTCCCGCTGTCCTCATCCCCACCACCATGCCTGCAGGAAGATCAGCAGCAGATTGGGGAAGTAATTTTCTAACAGCACAAATCAATATTTATTATAATGAAAAGGAGAGATTGATATCAGGAACGGTGATAATAATAAAAAATCCCCATGTCTAAACTTATTATTTGTATGTACAGCCCAGGATGAAAAAACATCCCCAGACACAGGCTTTGTTGGTTTCTTTTCCTTTGTAGAAACAGATTCCTCTGATATTCTCCCTCAGATGCTCCCAGGCACCCTGCTGAGGTTTTGATGTTTGACTTGCATCCAGAATATTGAGCATGAAATCCAAACATTATTCCCCGTGGCAGCTGATGGAGACACAGTGAGGGATAACGGAGGGCACGGAGGTGCCTGTGCCATCCCCTGGGGGAGGAGAAACCCAAGGGGGCTGGGGAAACACAGAGCCGTGAGGGGCTGCTGGGAGGGCAGAGCACCAACCACATCCACATTTTGCACTACTTTGCAGTTATTTTTTTTTTCAATATTGGGGTTGCAAACATCCAGGGCTCTCCTGCTTTGCTGCCTGACTCGCTGGGCAGGGCTGTGTCCTGTGGAGGCAGGAGCCCGCCAGTCAGAGCATGGTTGCAGAGAGATCTTATAATATGTGAACCACAGACAACCTCACCTAGCTGTGGCATTTTGTGGTCCCTTCCCAGACCCACCTCAAGCTGTCCTGAACCCAGACCAGGTGGGGCAAAGGGATGCTGCTGGAGAATGTTTGGAGAGTGGTTCCCAGCCTGTGGAAAGAACTTCCCCAAAATCTCAGGGACCATGCCAAAGCTCAGCACCTTCTCACTAGCAGTGGCTTCTCAGAGGGAAACTTCTCCAACTCCATCCTCAGAACACATGTGATTAAAGCAGAATTACATGGAATCAAGTGCTCTGGTACATGTGAAACTTCTTGCGTGGTGAAGACAAGGGAGGATGTGCAGACTTTTGCTTAACTGGCTGGTGGAAAGCTCCCACATGAGAGGGGGAAGGTGACACCCTGTGTGAGACTAGGCAGAGCTGTAAAGGCGAATCCTACATAGGAGGCAGCAGTTTTCCAGGTAATCCTGCCCCCAGGGAGGATGGGGAAACCCTGGGGCAGAAAGAACAAGGCAGTTTTCAGGATGGTGCGGTGGGAATGGGACTCAGAGGATGCTTAGACAAGTCCTTGTTGCTGTGCTGGTTCCCTGAAATCCTGCTCCCCAAATTCCTGCCCTTTGCCCCAGCTGGCAGTGAGGGAGAGCAGGGACCAGGCAGGAAGGAGCTTCCTGCTTGACAAAGTGAATATTAGTGGGAATGGGAAGCTTTCTGAGCAATCAATAAGTCAACTTTGCGATCATTAATTCACTGTTCCCTGTCTGTAATGACTGCCATTAACTAATTGATTCTTCCAGGTGCTGTACCCAGGCTCTTTGTGCTGTTCTGAGTGACACTCTGCTCTCCTGTCACTGCCATGTGTATATTCACTTGGCCATTTCCAGCCATTTCAGCAGCAGTTTGGAAAATAAACAGCATTTTGGCATCAGGAACCTCACTAATCAGGTCTGTGACTTGGGTCTGATGCCTGGAACGTGCTGTCTAATTGCACTTTTGTGCAATTCAACTGGTCTCATTGCCACCCCTTCCCCTCCCGCGCTCCGTTTCTGGGCTCATTCACCCCAGGGTCCTGGGAGAAGGTTCCCCTCTGTCTCCCGGTCCCAGCTTCGCTTCTCTCCTCATTTCCCAAACCTGCCACCTGTACCTGCTCCTCTCAGTGACATTGCTTCCTTTGCATAACTCATCCCTGTTCAATTTTCCCTTCTGAAATGCTCTAAAGCTCCCAGGTTTGCTCCTTCAAAGAACTCAGAGCTTTTCTCTCTTTCTCAGAGATTAATTATATCTCCTAACACCTGCAGTAACTTCCTTCAATTACTATGATTCTGCTCAGGAACATCCCGACGATTTAAACTTCTCCTGCCTTTCGTTTGACAAAATCTTGCATTGAGCCAGGCCCCGGTTCCAGCAGTTGAAGCTAAACCAGCCATGAATCTGGGTTAATCTGATTAAAACCCTGCAGTGTGTGAAGGGCTGTTTTCCTGTCTCAGAAGGATCCTGTCCATGGCCGGGCTATTTTCCTGCAATCTTGAAATGGATCTGAAAGCCAAATCCTTTATTCCTGCTCACACATCACCACTTAAGTGCCCATTTTTGCTCTTCGTCTCCTAAGTCGCAGCTTCCCTGAGCCAGACAGGGCTGTGGCAGGAGATAAGAGGGTCAGGGACGTGAGTCGAGCCAGGTGCTCTCGTGCTGGAGCTGGAAGGGGCAGACGTGGACACAGCAGCATCACGGCACTGGCTCCTCCAGAGGCTCTTCAGGACAGACATGGAGTTCACGGCTGTTACCCAAGAGGACGCCCAACTCTGCTGCATTAGAAACCTCCACTGCTCTGAGGGATGGAGAAGAGAAAAGGGGAAGGAGAAGAAGGCAGTGAGGGTTCACTGAAGATGATACAGGCCACACTCCACCATGGGATGCTGTTTTGCCCCCTCCCCGCTGCCAGGAGAACAGAGGAGCCCAAGGTATATCCTTGCTGCAACCTGCTCCCCATTTTGCTGGCCTCTTCCTTTCTCAGGGGTGAATCTGAAGGGCCCAATATTTTTCCTCCTCATCCAGGCACTGAAGGAGCCCTGGAATTATTTGATTGATATTTGCAGAGACAGCAAGATGCCAACACTGACTGACAAGCTGCTTGTTTCTCTCCATCTCTTTTTTATTTCTGCAAAGTTAATACAGCCTTCCATGAACCTTCCTCAGAGGACGTACTGTGGAGTGTTCTGGGAGGGGCTGTCTGGGCTCGCTGGCCCAGCACATGGTGGGTACTGTGAACGGGCACCCCCAAGCTCTTTCTGGGGAAGGGAGGATGAAATTTATATCATCTCAGTGAACTGATCCTCTTATCTGTATTGTCTGCTCAGCATCTAATGAACTAATGAAATATGCAACAATTCAGCTCTAGAACAGACCTCGCTTTTAAATTAGCACTAATTAGAGATAATTATCTTGGCTGGTTTGATGTTTCTGTGTAATGAGCTTGGGTTTTCTTTTGTTAAGAATTGGTGTAGTCAAATATACAAAGCGAGACACTGAATTTCCACAAGTGTCTCTTACTCCTGACTTGCTCTAACATCTCCAAAGGGTCTGCTCCCCTTCTGATGCCATTCCACTCGGCTGCCTTGTTGCTGCCCCTCCCTGAGGTGGGAAGGGATGTGAGGTACCAGCCAGGTAAAAGCACTTCAATCCCTGCAGCTCCCACACTCCATCCCCTGTTCTTACTCCCCCAAAACGAAGCACTGAGGAAGGGGTAGGACTGACCCACAGCTCCTGCTGGCACTTGCTCACTTGTCACTGAGTTGTGACACAGGTGGTTAAAGGTTCCCCTTCCCTGTTCCCATCCCCATCCTCATTCCTTTCCCAAGCAGAAGGACCGAGCACAGCCTGAGCACAGTGGGACACAGGAGCGAGAAGTTGCGTGGGGCTGAGTTGTGGCTGGGGTTAAACCACGACATCACAACACTGTCCTATAAACAGTAATTTGCCATGAACCTGCCATTCTTTTGAGGGAATTTTAACAGCTTGGGTGGTGACAAACTGCCAGGACAAAATGCTGTAATGTATGATAAAATCATACATCCCTTTATCACAGAGCAAGGCACCTGTTTCCTTGTGCTCTGTAACAGGGGAGCTGCGAGGCCACGGGAGCTACGAGGGACATGGGGCAGGACAGCCTGGCAACAGAGGGCCACCCAGTCAGCCCCTGCTGCTGCCTCCAGCCTGTCAAATAATTCTGTCAGCGCCTGTTTTATGGGCCCAAAACGGGAGAAAGTGAAAGGCACTGGTTGTGTTTTGTTAGTGGGGAACAGGCAGGAGTCCTAAAATAACTCATGCATATTCCCTGCTAACAGAATGGGGTGTCTGCACCCCAGATCCCTCTCTCCCTGTGGCACAGCCAAGCCAGGGCTCAGACAAGGCTCAGTTTCCCTCTCCGTCTTGCCATGGGTTGAGCAGCAAATGCCATGTGCTCTCCCTTCCTTTAACTAGAGGGATGCAGCGCAGTCCCCTGGCACTGGGACTGTGCTGGCTGGCAGCCGAGGTAATTCCAGCTGAGCAGTCCTCATCGAGTCCTGGAGGGTGTCTAGGAATTAGGGGGGGATGGCTGTAGCTCATAAGAGCAGGGTCCTCGAGAAGCTGGGGCAATCACTGAAGTGTTTAAGGCCTCTCTGGCAGAGCTGACCACCCTTCCCCTCCCTGTCATGCCCACAGGGAGGGCTGGGGGACATATCCCACCCACCCTGGGGCCGGATGCCAGCTGGGGGCTGTGGGGCCCTGCAAGAACTGCAGAAGGAGCAGTGGGGCAGCCCTGAAGGGCTGTGGCCTGGGGAGGGGGCAGAGAGGAGGGGGCTGGAGTGTGGAGCTCCACTGCTCACCACCTTGCACCCCACTGGCACCACAACACTTCTTTATTAACAGCCATTTCCCATTTGTTATGATTTACTTCCCTTTCCCATTTATTATGATTAACACTTGGAGGTTGTGCTGAATCAAGTATTGGCTTCTGCAGAACATTCTTATAAACACACATATCTAGATCTACAGATCAACTCGCACATATACATAGAGATTCTTCTTCACAGACACACTTCCCAGCCTTCCCTTCTATCCCAAGGTGGGCTCAGAGCAGACCCAGTGCTGGGGGAGCCCCTCAGTGCTTGTCCATGGCCAGGGAAAGCGCAGAGCTGAGGGCCTGGTTTCCCTAGCACAGAGCCAGGGAAGCTCCCAGTAATTTATACCTGCTGGCCCTGCTCCTGTCTCAGCTTGGCCCGGGCTCCCGGGGCATGGGTAGGGCTCATAAATCCCTCGAGCTGATGGGCTGCGCTGGATCCTGCAGAGCTCCATGTGCCATCACGGGCAGTGCCGGGTGCCCTGCGGCTACAGAAAAACGGGCTGGGCTGGGTTTGCATGAAACCACTTGTGAGCAGCAGTGGGTGACTCAGGACCCTCCAGAGCTGGTCACAGGGTGCAGGGAGGCATCGAGGCTCTGCAGAGCTCTGCAAGTGCTTGTAAAGAGAGGAGGGTTTTGCAGCCTCTTACACCACACAAACTGCACGGGGGTGGCTGCAGGAATCCCTGGGATGGGCTTCTTTGCACAGGGAGTGCACAAGGCTCATAGCTGCTTATCTCAGACCTGAACCGCACCATTCACAGTAAGAGAGACCACAGCAAGACAAGACATGGGAGCACAGAAGCCCTGAGACACCTTGCAGGTCGGACATGCACGAGCACAAGGAGCGGGACCCCATGGGGCAGAGCACAGAGGAGCAGAATGCCCCCAGCTGCTCCAGCCTGCCCACAAACACAGCGGCTCCCCCGGCCCTTTCCTCCTCTCCACAGGACACGGGAGATGCAAGGCTGGGAGCTGCCTGACTGTTTTTTCTCAGCAGGAAGTGGAGAAAGGGCTGCAGACACCAGGACGTTGGAAGCATCACCTATGCAGCAGCTTCTTCCCTCTACTCTCCTTCATAGCCAGTCACCTTCTGCCACCATGGCTGCTCCAGTCACCTCCTCTGTCCCCCTGCAGGGAGAGGGACAAGTGAGTAGTAGGACAGTTCATATGGATAAGTAAGAACCTGCACTGATCTCCTGGGAATGGTCAAGATCATCTGTCCGTGTTATTTTTGAAGTTATCTGGAGAACAGCTTGCTCCCACTGGGAGCAGAGTCAATGCTCCTGGTATCTTTGGGATCTCTGGCTCCAGAGGCAGTATTTTAATTTTCCAAGTGAAAAATAAAGGGGCATTCATGGGCTGGTATTTGCTTCTGATGGCATCTGAGCTGTGAGAAACAGGAGGTGATTTAAGGCACTGTTTGGAGTCCCCTACCTTCAGGATTTGAACACAGCTGGTTGGGGGTTCTTTGAGGCGTGACCTTTCTGGACATGGCAGAGCATCTGCTGTTCTGAATTAATGGGCAAAATGCCCATGGACAGTGGTGGCTCCTGCACGAATCCTGTACCACAGAGCTGGCCTGCCAAGTGTGTGCTACTCATCCAAGAGCAGCGGTGCTGGGGAGGGTCCTGCTGCCACGTCAGCCTCCCACCTCTGGAGCTCCAGGGCCATTCCAGTGTCCCAACCCACAGGTTTCCCTGACCAGGCCCCTCTGGCTGGCTGGGAGCTGGGGGTACCTTCTGAGCCCACCCCATGGCACCACAAGGCTGTGGGGACACTCAGGGCTGCAGCACTTGGATCACAGCGAGGTTTAAAGAGCGAAGGGGGCAGAAACAGAGAAGGGCAGGTTTGCAGGGAAGAGCACCGGCAGAGCATCCCTGGCCATGGGGCTGGAACATGCAGCTGTTCCCAGCCCTGCTGCATCCTGGCTCCATCCTGGCTCTGGGAGCAGGGCCACAACCTCGGCAAGGTGTGCTGGAATCTCCCCCACTAAAAGCTTTGCTGACAAAAGGCTTTCTGCTTCTAAACCTTTTGTCTTGCCTTTTGTTCGGGTGGGTTTGATATTCCTCTCCCTACTGTCACGGCAGCTCCGGGCTCTGTCCCTGCCGTGTCACAGCCTCGTTGAGGAGGAGCAGCAGCCGATTAACCTCGTTAAGAGCCTCACAGCCCCTGATCTCACAGCTCCACCTTCCTCTGAAGGCAGGTGATGGTGGAGAGGCACCCTGGAAGGAGAGCTGCTGCAGCTGTAGAGAGGCAGATGTTCTGTGCAGCTGGCACATCCCTCTGGGAACGAACCTCCCAAGGCTGCTGCTGCTGCAGACAGAGCATCCACACGCTGGTGAGGCTCCTTCACCTGCCCCCCTTGGACTGCACCAGAGAACAGCTTGGAAATGGGACAATTACCCCACTGATCATTGCTTGTTTCCTTTTTCATCCCCTACCCAAGCACCCTGGAGGCAGCTCAGGCTGTGGGAGTCAGATCCATGCCCACCGTCCCGTGGGTCAGGAGCAGGGAACACTGGAAGAGGAAGAAAGCAAGAGAAGAAGGCACTGGAGTATCCTGAGAGCAATGGGATTTCATTATCCTGACCTAGAGGTGCCTCCTTTTAAGAAAAAAGCATCAAATTAATGTCTTTTAAACAACAGCAGAGAGGAGACACAGCAAGTGAGCGCCTCTTCCCGCCTTCCCAACATCTGTCTCCCATCGTCCTGCTAATTTCAAGTTACTCCAAACGCCTTTAATTCCCTGCCAGGTCTTTCAAAATATTTTTTTTTTTTAACCACAGGCTAGCCAGCTCCACAGCCTGGAATTAAACATGCAAGGGAGCAATGAGAACAGGAATTTAAAAAAAGGAAGGTCAGGCTGTGTTCACAAGGCACACGAGCTGCTGCCCAGCAGGAGGGGAAGGGGGGACAGCCTCCTCAGTGATGTGCTGCTCCAGCCTGCTGGACCCTGGGCATCCAGGGGCAAGGGAGATGAACAGCCCATCTCCTCTGCCTTCTCCACCAAGCACCTGCTGGTCAAAGGCAGGGTGAGGGGAGCAGTCCCATGTGATGCAACTCAGGGTCAGGGATGCTCTGGCTCAGCCAGACCAGACCATCCCCATTCCAGCCTTCCTCCTCCTCAGCAACCTCAGCATGGCTCTGGGTCTCCCTTTTCTCAGGGACCCACTCATACATAAGCAGTCCCAGCTGGTCCCAGGCATGTCTCAGCAGGAGGTTTTAATCTCCTAATTGGCACATTCCAGTGGAAAAACATTTCGGAAGATCCTGGTGCTCTTGGGAGGTTCTTCTCCCATGGAAGTGCTTGTGCTTGTACTGGCAGTTCTGGTGTGTCCTGTGCCCAGCAGGTCAGGCTGGATCACCTGTGCCAGTGGGGATGGTCCAGGGGGCAAGTAGGGCCTATATTTGTGGGGAGTGGAGCATGTAAGAGGCTGCCATGAGGGCTTTGAAGGGCAGAGCAATCGAGAGCATGGAAAAAGGGATTCTGGCTTTATCCACAGGTGCCACAAAGCTGCAGCAATGCCAAGGACAGTGACAGAGATCAGATGAGGTCTGGTGGAGTTTGGGTCCAGACTTCTCCAGGTCTCCTGGAGACCACCACCATGCTGGCTGAGAAGCCAGAAATAAAACAGGGATAGGAGCAAGTTTCTGCAGCAAAAGCACCTGCAGAAGCATTCCCGAAGTCCCTACAGTCTCAGCTGCTCGGGAGCAGAAGCAAAGGCTGAAGTACAGGGGATGGAGAGCTCCTGTGAATCAGCATCAGTTACCCTGGTTTGTGCCTAGGGAAGATGTGCCTGGAGAAGGGAAGCTGAGCCTTTTGTGTCTGGAATGGAATGGATCACATAAAAGCACATCCAGAAAAGCTGGGGTAGAACAACCAATTCTCTGAAGATCCTCTCATGACTCTCACTCATGAATGAGGAGCCCCTCAGAGAGCCCCCAGTAGCAGCTCTGGGCCCTGCAGGCAGGGAGCTTCCTCCTCCACAAACCCTGTCCCTGCTTGGAGCTGGGATCATTGGAGGCTTAAATAAATATGCGACTATGTAAATAAATAGGATGTGTGGAGTTGAGAGGCAGGTTAATGGCTGGGGAAGCTGGGCTTGACCTCGGTGACATTTCAAATTAGTTCTGCTGAGCCGGGCTGGGGCTTTGAAGGGATTTGTGCTTGGGCTGGACGTGGAGAGAAATGTTAAAATTCATCATGTGAAGAGGCTCTTTGGAGCTTCCTTCCTCCTGGGGAGAGACCTCTGCCTCCTCTGGCACCCTGGAATGAGTGTGCGAGGCCAGGAGATGCCAGGGAAGGTGGGCACAGAGGGGAGATGCCAGGACAGGTGGGGACATTGTTCTTCCCCTGCTCTACCTCCCAGAGATGTGGGTGGTCTCTCAGGTGTCACGGCAGTGTGTGCTGTACCCACACTCGTACATTATGTAGGATACACTGGTGTGTGTGCGATATCCATGTGAACATGAACACGCAGAGATAAAATTCATCAGAATTGGGCAGAGAATATATTATTAGTGCTTAATACATGAACTGAAAGGCAAGTAGGTGACAGCAGGGAATACATTCCAGGAACAAAAAGGGTCACTATCTGGGTCTGACTTTCCCCTCTTGTGACCATGTGTCGTGATACAGGTTTTAATTCTTCGACCTCTTGCTGTCCCTCCTGTGAGGGTGCAGCTCTGATTCTGGGGCAGCCCTCAGCTCTCAAGTGTCAGGCATGGTAATTCCTCACTGAGCTGATACAATAATTTTAATGTGGAAGAAGAACTGGTTTCCTGCTCCCCCTGGGAACCGGCTGAAATGCTCCTGTGGAAGTTGAGCCTCGGGCAGGCAGCATGTGCAGGGATCACCAGCCCAGCTGATGCCAAGAACATGCAGCTGGTGTGACCCTGGGGAGGGGATGCTCTGTGTGCCCAGCTGTGGTGGCTGGTTCTGCCTGGGACAACTGGGCATGGCCCCTGGGAGCCTGGCCCTGCCAGGTACCCGCCGTGCTGATACCTGAGGAGGGGTAATGAGCATGGAGCCAGATGACACCACTGAGATCACCCAGCAAGCATTGGCCCCGGGCAAACAAACCTATTCCTAACAGCCCCAGCCTGTCCATTACTGGCTCCTGATCCCCTTCCAGCCCTTCCTGTTCTCCAGCCCTGGTGAATTTGCTTCCATCCTTACAAAGAGGCTCTCACCATGACCTGGGGAATGGAGCAGCACTGACAGAGTCTGGTTCTCCAGTTCCATCCTGATGCAGAGCCATCCCTCCAGCAGCACCTGCACTGGCAGCACTGGATGGGGATGGAGTCCTCTCCCTTTCACCACCCACCCTGGAGCTGCTGAGGACATTGGGGATGTATGGAATTGGTTTCCAGTCCCCTCCTTCTGCCTTGGTGGCTCTGCATGGCAGAGGACCTGCAGACATGGGGACAGCTCTGGCTGTCCTGCTTGGTTCTCAGTGCCAGAAAGGATGTGTGCCCATTGTGAGGAGGATCCAATTCATGCCACCTGCAAGGATCACACGGGGACATCGCTCCTGCTCTAAGCAGGGTCTGCATCACTCGGTGCCACTGCTACCCACTGGGTGGTAGAAGCGATGACATGCTGTGACAGAGGGTGGGAGGGGAGGGATGAGGCTCTTTGCTCCCTTTCATAGGAGAAAAACTTCCTGTTTTGACTGGTAATGCAAGAAGAAGGTGCAGGACCTTAGGGTGTGTGGGGGGATTGGGCTTCCAAGGATTTCATACTGGGTAGACACATTGGGATCACTCTGGCTGGTGGAGTGACTCAGCCTCCTCACAGCCCTTTGAGACCTTTACCACTCTACCTAAACAAGGATTATTTCATCCTCTCAGAATGGCTTAAGCACTAATAAAAGGCATTAAAAATTAATTTTCTATGCTGTCTGTTGGTGTTTCTTCCAGTCCTAGAACGTGCTCAACAAGCAGAACTGATAAGCAAATCCAGACCATGTCCCTCACTCTGATACCCCAGCACAGGCACTGCCCCCTCAGTGCATCATTAGGGGCAAACATGCAATTATTCACATTCTGTATCTTCCCCTTTCCTTAAAAAATTAAAAAAAAAGATAGATATTGCTGGCAGCCTGGAGATTTTCTATGGGTGTCAGGCCTGCTCCTCTCCTCGTGTCAAATCATGTAAGCAAAGAAGATTTATAAACATTGATGAGGCATCTCTGTGTGTGATGTTCTCTGCCCCCAACAGGGCTCCATTCCCCTCCTGAAGGCTGGGAGGGAGGATCCTGGGCTCTGAGCTGGGGAAGAGAGGAAGGGAAAAGAGGGGAACAGAATCATAGAATGGTTTGGGTTGGAAGGGACCTTACAGATCATCTGGTTCCAGCCCCTGCCATGGGCAGGACACCTCCCACTAGCCCAGGGTGCTCAGAGTGCCCTGGGGGACCAGCAGTGGGGGGATCAGGCAGGGGCTGAAGGCTTTGTGTCTAAAGGGGGGTGTGTGGGGTGTGCATGGGGGTGTCGAGCAGATTCCTTCCAAAGCGAGGCGGGACAAGCCCTGGCTGAGCCTGGGGGTCCTGGCCAGCACCCGGGATCCCTGTGTCCATCAGATCAGGCGCAACGGAAGGACGTTTGGCAGAGGGACCCTCAAAACACAAAAGAGCATGTGTGCACCCCAAAGTGACCTGGAAACCAGTGCCTGGTCCTGCTCCTCTGCACTGGAACCTGCCCCAGCGAAGGCCCCTGAGCTGGGCACTGGAGCAGAGCCTGCCCACGGTGCCAACGGGGGGCCTGTCCCCACAGGAGAAAAGGGACACCAGTCCGGGAAAGGCACCAGTGCCCCTTTCCCAGCCAGAGCCACCGCTGCCCCGGCCTCCCTTGCCTTGGATCCACCCAATTACAGCTAATTAGCTTTTCTGCCATAAACCCCTAAGGAGACAATGGAGAAAAGCCTCCTGCCTTTGACAGTAATGAAGTTAAATAGATATTTATTTATCCTTTTATTAGACAAACCAATTATAATTTTACGCTTGAAATAGCTAATTTTTAAAAGTGATGTCGAAGCATATGTATATACCAGGATAATATATGGCCAGCCCTGGCCTGTAACAATCCTGCCTCATTACCAGCATGGCTAACATGGTATTTAAATATCCTCTAATGCACCCATTCATAAAATGATAATTAAAAATACGCTGAAATGCAGCTATTAGGACAGAGATCCTGGTTATTTATAGGCTCTGGTTTTAGTTTTGAATTATAAAATCCCAAGTAATTGCTTGGACTGGTGAAGTGTTGCTTCCTCGGCACCCTGACCCGCTGTGGCTGGGAAAGCAGGGCCTGATGATTCCCAGGGAGCCGTCTGTCTGTCCAGGAACACGGGACAGACAGCCTTGCACCCGGGCTGAGCCTCCCAGTGCCCTCCGTCCCAGCAGGAGAGAGGAACCCAGCACGTCACTGCAGCACGTGGAGACTGGAACTGTCCCTCCTCCTGCAGGATGAGCTGCATCCGTTGGGCATTTCCAGGACCTTTTTGTCAAACCGTGGGATATGGGGAAAAGCTGCTGCTGATTGCAAAGCAAACACTGGGAGTGAGGAGAAAACATCTTGGAATGAGAGTTCCAGAGTAATCACTGGGAATGGCAGTCCCAGAGAAAACATCCAAGAGTGAGGGTCCCAAAGCAAACAC
>JAWWMP010000148.1:6140501-6206743 GCA_035047865.1 Dendrocincla tyrannina | reverse complement strand
ATGAGAGTTCCAGAGTAATCACTGGGAATGGCAGTCCCAGAGAAAACATCCAAGAGTGAGGGTCCCAAAGCAAACACTAGGGGCGGGGGTCCCAAAGCAAACACCAGGAATGGGGATCCCAAAGCAAACACCAGGAATGGGGGTCCCAAAGCAAACACCAGGAATGGGGATCCCAAAGCAAACACCAGGAGTGAGGGTCCCAAAGCAAACACCAGGAGTGAGGGTCCCAAAGCAAACAGCTGGGAATGAGGTCTGGAGCAGGCTCTGGTTTTCCCATCTCTCCCTACTATCTGGACACATGGCCGGATGGCTGGAGACCATCTGACTGCTCAGCCAAACACCAGAGATCAGAGATCATAGAGGGACTCTTAAAAAATTAATTTCACTGGCTATAAGGCCCCGGGGAGGCAGCTGAGTGCTCGGCTCAGCTGGCCATGGCAGCTCCAGGCAGGATCTCTCACTGCAGCACTCGGAGCCCCCCGGCCTGGCTCGAGTCCTGCTGCTGCTGATCCCACCCGGTCTTCTGGCTGTTCGTGGACTTCCCTCTTCCCACAGGAATGGGGCCTCCTGCATACATTTCTAGAGGCATCAGGAGTGACTTGGGAAATGAGAAATTTGCTTTAAAATGTGATTTCAGCTGTCTCACACCTAGGTGGGATTTTCAGCTAATTTCACTGGTTATTCCTAGCTGGAGACTTTTTGCTTCAGGGTTAAAGGCTCAGCAGGACCCACCAGAAGTGGCAGCTTTGCAACCTGCAGCCCAGGACAGGGGTGCAGGGCTGCTGCCATTCCTTGGTACCATTCTCAAGGGTATCAAATCCCCTTTCCCAGTCCATCCTTCCTGTTTGGTGAGAATGGAGATCTGCAGGGTGACAGCTGAGTTTTGGGGAGGCAAGGCCAATTCCTCACAAATCTTCATAAAGACTTTATTGTCCAAAGGGAAGAGACTTTCCAAAGGGAACAGGCTTTCCAAGGACAGCCAGCTTCCAGTGTTGGGCGTGGCAGAGTGGGGCAGCTGCTGGAGCTGAAGGTGCTGCAGGAGCCTGGAGCTGTGGACAGGAGACCCACCAAGACCACAGTGGATGCTGCTGCCTCACCAGCCCCAGGAGGTTCCTCGCTGACCCTGCGGCCCTGGCAGCTCTGTGGCTCTTGGGGCTGTGGGATGTCCCTCCATGCAGCTGTGGGACCAGGGACTTGACACTCTTGGGTGCACAGGTTGTTTTCCCTCGCCCATCTGTCCCCTGCCACTGCCATCTGGCTCTTTCCCAGCCTGGACACTTTCTTCCTCACACTTTGCCTCACCACCAGGCTCAGCAGCTTCGGTGCATGCAGATTCTGCTGCCATTCCCCAACCACCAGCATCCCAGGCTTGTCTCTGTGTCCTCACTGGGACAGCACTTGCTGCTATCCTTCACAAGGGAGAAGTGCTGTTTTCTACCCCTCTTGCTGCTTCCTGCCCCATTCCTGGGGAGCCCATGGGGAATGCCCAGCGGGTTTGCTGCACCTCCTGTTTTCAGCTTTATTCCTTGTCACTTCACCTTCATTAAACTGAACTGGGTCACTCCCCAGGGAACATTTAGAAGCCAAAACAAGAAGACGACCCCCAAAGGAGTAGCTGGAAGGGGTTGGGTGTCACTGTGCCACCCTCTGTCTCCTCCAGCCCAGTTTGGTCCTACGTGGCTGCAGCACTGAGGATGGGCAGGTTTGTGTATGACAGAGGAGAGCCCAGTGTGTGACAGGGGCATGAGTGGGGAAAGGGCTTCCAGTGCTGGGAGCAGCCAGGGCATGGAGCAGAGTGCCTCTGGATCCAAATCTCAGTTGTCACAACAAAATGATGTCACAACAGGCCAGAACCCCTTCAATCCTCTCCTGAATGTGTTCACAGAAACATGTGCCCTACCTGCATCATGCCAGGGGCAGAGAAGCCTCCTTCAGCAGGCTGGAGAACACTCCAACCTCTTTTCTTCCTGGGACACTGTCCCGGAGATCAGGGAATTCCCTGTTGTCTCCCCATGCCCCTGTTCCTGCTGGCAGTGGACTCGGATGCTTTTGCTGCATCACATGGGGAGCAGGTCTGTGTGTTCCCCGGCAGTGCTGGGGGGTTCTGCCCGCAGCCTCCCGCAGCCCGCACCGCTGGCTCCCTGCTGGAGCCGCACCGATGCCCTGGGGGGGCTGCAGCACCTTTTGGGGGCACTGCAGGCTGACGCTTTGCCTGCAGGTTTACTGGGTTCTCTGGGAGCTCTGCCGGGACACTGTGGGGACACTGCGGGCCCGCATCCTCGGGGTGCCCCCTTCTCCCCGGCCCCCCCTCCCCGGGCTGTGCCCCCGCGGGGTCCCCCTGCGCAAACACTGGGTGGCACTCGCACGCCTTGGCACAGGGAGCTGCCAGCGGGATTTTTCCGGAGGAAAGCACAGAGATTAAGAAGTGAGGGGTGTATTTACCACCCTCCCCCTTCCCGGGCCAGCCCTCGGCTCCGGCGGTCCGGGGGGTCCGGGGGGTCCGTGGATGCTGCGGACCCCTCGCACAGCGGCTCTGCCCTGCGGGAAGGCGGCGTTGGGGTTCCCAAGGCGGGTGCTCCCCCTTTTCAGAGCATCACCAGCGGCTGCACAGCCCCGCGACCCCCTGCCCGGTCCTAGGCTATAGCTCTGTCCCTCCATCCCAGTTCCCAATCGGCTCCCAGCTGTGGGAGCACTGGGTGAGCCGCCGCTCAGCCGGCCCCGCTGCCACTCCGCATCCCGTGTGTGGAATCTCCAGCCGTCACATCCCACCCCTCGCCCCGCTCCGGTCCCCGCACCCAGGGAACTGGGTGGGAATTACAACACATCATTTATTAAAAGGTTGATGTCAAGGTTGACAGGCCCCCAAATTAAGTAGCTTAAAAATTCCATTAGCTGAGGTCTTTCTGGTGCCATGTCCTATCTCACTTTTGTTTATCAACCTTCACGGCTCTGAATATCTAGTAGCTGCTCAGCTGTGTCCGTGTGGTGGAGAGACGGGGGAGGATGCGGGAGCCGGAGTGGGGGGAAGAGTTCACCACATGTGGCCCGTCCGAGGAGCTCTGTGAGCTCCCCGGGAGCCGCTCACACCAGCCCGGGAGCACGTGGGGCTCAGGTCCACGCGTGTTCAACACTGCGGGAACACGAAAGGACCATCCCCCCGGGGAGGGGGCTGGCTGGAGTTTCAGGGCTCTGAGGTACCACAAATGATAGTCCAGCCCCACCCCTGCCCCATCCCTGCCAAGGTGAGGCGTCCTGTGCCCTCTGCTCCCAGGCTGGACGTGCTGCTCCTTCGGCATTATGGGAAGGGGAAAACCCTGCATTTGGGTCAAGAGAAGCGCGGGGGTGGGCTTAGCAAGGGGACACGGACCCCTCGTGTCACTTCACGTGATGCCCAGGCACTGGCTAAGGAAGACGTGCTGCTGCTGCTGCTGCTGCTGCACAGCTCCTTCCAGCACCGTCAGCTCCATCCCGCTGTGCAAGGGACGTGGCAGTACCTCAGAATTCCTGGGAATTGGGACAGTCTGCTTATACAGGCGTCTCTCCAGCCCAGGCTCCCAGCATTCCCAGCTCAGGAGATGGCTTTCACACGGCTAGGATGTCACATCCCTTTAAAATAAATGCTGGGACAAGAAACGTCAGAGCAGCTCTGGAAGTGGCTGTGTGTGCGGCTGCCGAGAGGGTGACTGAGTCTGGCACGTGTCACTTCCACTTACCGGAGCAGCATCATGGGTGGGCCCTCACAGGGCTCCCATCCATCCATGTGTCCTCACCCATTGCTGTCTCCCAGAGCTGCAGGGCTGGAGAGCAGAGTGTGCAGCACAAGGGGTCGTGGGGACGGGCCACACCAGCACAGTCAGTTTGCTCTGCCGGGAGCTCTGGACACAGCTCTGGGAACATTTCTGGACACAGCTCTGGGAACATCTCTGGACACAGCTCTGGGAACATCTCTGGGCGCAGCTCTGACACAGTTCTGGACTCTGCTCCGGACAAAGCTCTGACACAGCTTCAGACATCTGGACACGGATGTGGCACATCTCTGACACAGCTCTGACACAGCCTTGACACAGCTTTATACAGAGCTCTGGACACAGCTTTGACACAGCTCTTGGCACAGCTGTGACACTGGTCTGGACAGAGCTCTGACGGTTCTGGACACAGCTTTGATATAGCCCTGACCCAGCTTTAGACACAGCTCTGACGCAGCTCCCACAGAGCACAAGCACAGAAGGTGCTGGGTGGCACCCGACTGTGTGGTACCACTCTCCCCTTTGCCACACACTCTGCATGGCAGCTGCTCCCAGGCTCCAAACTGCTCCACTACCTTCACCAGGGAGATGTCCTGGGAATGCTGGGAGCTGCATGCATGTACTGGTGCCACCTGCTCGGAAAATCCAGTGTTGGGTGACCTGACCCAGCCTCCAGAGCCAGGAGGGAAGGTGTACAGAGGATGTGGCTACTGGAGACAGCTCTGTTGACCTGGCCCAGCTCAGGTGCATCCCCCTTTCTTGTCCTGTGATGGTCCCTAACACTTGCACAGCAGCAGGAAAAGGAGGTTTTGTGTCTGTAAGTCTGTCCTTATTACTCCCTGTCCCTCTGGATGAGCTCGCCAGGGACAGCCCAGCAGGCAGTAGTAACCTCTTCAACAGAGAGAAAACAAAGGTCTCATCCTACATCTTCCTCTGCTCCAGCCTCCAACCGGTCCTGCAGCCCCCGGGCTCAAACTGCTGCCTGGTGGGTGGGGAGAAAAAGCCCCCACTCCAATAATCAGCTCAAGTCCCTGGCTGTGATGAGCTCTGTCCTTGTGCTGCGCAGTGACTGCAGTGAGGGGCATTCAGAGAAGGGAGTGAATAGCAATGACTCCTGGAAATACATGGAATGTCAGCTGGAAGATTATTCTCCCGAAACCCCAGCCTGATTTGCAAGCCAAAGAGAATGGGTTATACCAGCAGAATCAACCAAACCTCAGAAGACATCTCCAAAACTCCATTTATTTTTAAGAACTCAGTGTTAATCCATGACCTGGAGCGGTGTGTCCATCAACAATCCACGCCAGCCCAGTGGGTTCACTCCCATGGGGCCGCCAAGGGGGTGGCTGGTTATAAAGAACAGGACTGAGACCCTCCATCCCCACCAGTGCCACGTGCTGAACACGCCGCCAGACTGCAGCCTTGGCACGAACTGAACCAAGAGGGATGGGAAAGGCGCTCGTGCCCAAACCTGCTGTGTCCCCGTGGTGTGGGCGCAGCCGTGGCAGTGCAGCGTGGAGGGGAGTGTGTGTGCAGGGCCAGGCCCCCTCCCTTCACCCTCCTGTCTCCTGAAGCAATTACTGTGTGTGAGGGGAATGAGAAATCTGCATGAAAAATCTAGAAAAAGCAAACTGCTCCATTCCACCAGGAAGGAACACAGCTATTTTTAAGTTCAGGGACGATGCATGCAGCCAGATAAAATATTCAGCCTTGTGCAAAAGAAAACAGGAGGAGACTGGAAACATCCCATCTCTGTCTGTCCCTTGCAGCCCTCTCCCCACTCTCTCCCTGGGGCTCCCTGAGACGCCCCTGCCACTCCATAACACCTGCCTGGAGCTGGGAGGATGCAGAGCCAGGCATGGGGATGGGTGGCTTGTCCCACGTGGAATGTCAAACGCTAAATATGTGCTGTGGCATCTCTGGGAATGGCTTGTGAAACCCATTGACCCAAATTCTCCCACCCAGAACACATCCTGGCAGCGATAATGAGCTGAAATAGCAGATGAATGGTTGGCAAACACTCCACTGGAGAAGCAATGCCACCGGCCACGGGGATGAGCAAAGGGCTTGGGTTCCCCCCCGATTTGATATCACAGCCCCCCTGCTGGCGAGGGGAGAGCACCCCACACCGACCCAGCCCCACTGCTGGGGTGGGCAGCCACAGGGCAGGGGGTGCTGGGCAGTGCAGGGAGCCTGGCCCTGGCTTGGGAGCGATGGCTCCTGACAGCACTCAGCAGGAGCAGAGCAGTGCAAAAGCGACCTCATCGCTGCTGATCATGTCAGTGTGGGCAGGGGGACCCCCCCTGCTGACCCACTTCTGCTGAAGGAGCAGCCAGCACCGTGCAGAAGGGGCTTCAGGGCACAGGGGGGGCCGTGTCCAGGGGCTCTGAGCTGGCCATGGGAGGCTGTGCTGCTGAGGATGCCATGGAAGCACCAGTGTGGCACATCCCAACTATCGTGGCAGAAGCTCTTGCTGAATGAAGGCGTTTTCCTCACCCCTCAGTCAGCAGAGCCCTGGAAATCAGGACCTCAAGCACTGCAACATGAACACACTCTGTGTGTTTTGGTGCCACTTCCAATAACAACAATTATTATTGTTCACACTGGCCCATGGAGGGGTGTCAGGGATGTTCTTATGGCCCTTTTATGCTTTTGACCACTGAACACAAGCACAAGGCAAACAGACCCACAAATCACGGAAGCAGGTGGGGACATTTCTGCTGCTGGGAACCCACATGGCTCTTTTCCAACCCAAGAACCCCAACGCTGCCTTTCAGCTGCTCAAACTGAACCATCTCAGTTTGATTTTGGTTCAAGACAATTGATGTGAAACACTGTGGGTTTTTTTAGATGAAGCTGTGCACAGTTATTAGCCTTTGTCTGTTTTTTCTTTTAATAATAGAAAAATCAAAACCCAGGAAACCAATATTCCTGTTTCTTCCTTAATTTGATTGTATTAGAATTGAAATGAAGGATTGTACTATGAATCTCCCTGTAAAAAATGAAAATGCCTCAAAGAAATGTTTTTGATGATCCAACAAACATCTATTCAGGTTCTGCTCTGCCCCATCACTGGTGCCTGCAGCTCTCCTGTCTGTGCTGGAAAGGCCATGGGCATGGTGTTGTGGGTGTCCTTGCAAACAGAAACTGCCTAAAATTTAATTCTGGGAGCAGTCTGCTGTTTGAAATATTTTTTTTTGTATAAAGATCATGAGGATTTGCTGCTGTTCCATGTGTCAAGATGTTCCCGAAGAGTGAGGGGGTGCAGGCATCACCCCCCTGGCCAGAGTGAAAATGGCAAAGCTCCTTCTTGCTTCATTGTACTGAAAAATTTGGATTTTTTTTTCACAATCTAATTATTTACCCCTTGCCACTAAAACTACTTCCCCTTGCAGTTCATTTTGCACTGACACCTTTAAAAACCACCAAACAAGATTACCCACACCCGGGAGGTGAAGGCAATGCCGAGGGTTTCAGAGAACTCCTCTGGCTCCTGTTTTCCTGGGAGAGCACTCCCTGGATGAAGGAGTTTAAACTGTCTGAGGTGTGATTGCCATGAAATGGATCAGAGGAATAAGGAGCACCAGTGCAGAGCAGTATCAAAAATACCTGGGATTCAAAAGAAGCTTTAATTTTAGTGTGTTTGGTTCCCAACCCAGAGGCTGCTGAGGGACAGAGAGATTAAAAAGGTCAAATTCCCCGAGAAGCACCCTGTGTTAGAAGTGATTAAAATACAGAGAGGTGTGGAAGAAAATGATGGTGTCAATTATGGAAAAAAAGAGGGGGAAAACACAATGACTGGATGATCACCAGCCCCAGCCCTTTCTGGTGATCCTTGAGCCCTTCTAGCAGCACCAGGAAGGACAGAGCCCCTTGCTCTTCCAGCCTGGTAGAGATGATAATTCCTAGTGAATAACAATAGTAAGTATTTCATTTACTGGTGTCAACTGCCTGGATCCCATTCCATTCCTGATGCACAAAGCAGACCAGGATCCCTGTGTAGAAAGTGCAGGAAGACAAGGATGAACTCACCCTCTTTTTGGTCTATTCCCACATTTCTTTCAGCAACAGCAAAACATTTTGATTCACTGGGCCAACATTCACCTGATTTGTTTAAATATTTATAGACTCGAGTAGCAAATATTAGTGGCAACTGACGAGCACCGTGGGAAGTGTGTCCCCCCATGTGCTGGGGCTCAGCTGGGCTCTGGAATTCCCTGTATTTTGTATGAGTGCAGCAGGTAATGAGCTCACAGCGATTATTATAATGATTTGCCATAAACTGTGACCTTGTGACACCAGGAAAGAAAAGATGATGAATTTATGGCTCTTGGTAAATATTCCCCCGGTGTCAGCAGTGTTACCTGGATGGGACTGTCCGTCCTGGAGCGGGCACAGTGGGCAATGCCACCCCCTCCCTGCCCCAGCGGGGCCCGGGCTGTGCCTGCCAGCAGCAGCTCCGGGACAGCCCTGCCGCAGCCACAGATCCCTGACCTCTCCATGAGGGACAGCAGCTTCTTCCTTCGCGTCCCTTCTGCTTTGAACAGCCTCTCGCCTCCGGAGTTGAATGATATCATTCAGCTCAGCGAAACGGCGGCAGCCGAGCCAGCGAGCGCTGATGGAACAGCTCCAGGGCGCTGCCAGCTCCATCCCAGCTTCCCTGAGGTCTCCCGAACTGGGGTAGGGGCTGTTCTCCCAGTCGGAGGGTGTGGCTGTTCTTACTGCTAAGGCACTTATCCCTGTGGTTGTGTTTGCATCCCATCCGTGCAGTTAGTGTGCCATGCCCGTGCATGAAACAGCTCTGGGACACTGCTCATCACCCTGGTGTCTGGGTGCCACTGCACAGACTGGCACACAGGCCAATTTCCTTATGCCACTGAATCCTGGGGGCGTGCTGGGTGCATTGCTGGGTGTGTGCTGAGTGTGCTGGATGCATGCTGGTTGTGTGCTGGCCGTGTACTGGGTGTGCTGGAGGCATGTGGGATACATAACGTGTGCTGGATACGTGCTGGACACACGCTGCATGCATGTGGGATGCGTGTGGAATGCATGTGGGATATGTGCTGGATGGGTGCTTGGGTGCATGCTAGATATATGTTGGATACATGTGGGATGTGTGTGGGGTGTGTGTGGGGTGTGTGGGATGTGTGTGGGGTGTATGGGGGGTGAGTGGGGTGTGTGTGGGGTGTGTGGGATGTGTGTGGGATGTGTGTGGGGTGTATGGGGGGTGTGTCTGCAGCCCTCATGTACACAGGTAGGAGCACACACACGGACGGGGAGTAGCAGTGCTGGGACTGTCCCAGTGTCCCGGTGGGGTGACACGGGGCTGTGCTGCCCTTAAGGCCTGTTGCTGCCTGTCTGTTGGGGGTGCTCCTGCAGAGCCGTGCCCGGGGGGGTGCTGAGCGGTGCTGAGCCCCCCGCCCGGGCCGGGCTGGTGGCCGCTGTGTCGCCGGGAGCGCCGTCTGGGGCGCGGGGAGCAACAGCCGCCCCTCTCCCTTTGTCTCCCTTCCCCTTGAGTGGGGCATTTCACATCCCTATTGACAACGTGTTGGGGACATTCCGGCATCGAAGTGACAGTGGCATTTCCATGACCTGGAAGCGGAGCCGGGGCCGTGCGGGCTTTGAAGAGATTCGCCGTCCAGAATCATGAGCTCGACTTTGTCGGGCTGTTAAAGCGCCGTGATGGGAACAGCAAGTGACAAAGTGTTTCTGCAGAGCGCGATCCGGCCTGGCAGGGCTCATCTCCTCCGGCCCCTGGAATTTGCAATATTCATTAGGAGTTGGGAAAAAATGTGCTTCTTTCTGAATGATGCCAATTGTGAGAGGGACCCGTTCTCACGCGTGTGCCCCGGGGCGCTCGCGGGTGGAGGGCAGCAATTAACCCCCTTGCAGCCCCGCACTGGGTGTGTTCATTGGAGCCGTGCTGGCGGTGCCAGGCAGGGCGGGCATGGCTTCGGGCAGCGCAATGTCGGGGTGGTGTGCGCTCCCCGCACCTCGCTCTCTGCCTCCCGAGGGTCGTGGGGCTCCTGGCAGAGGCTGGGCAGGGCATGGGCACTCGTGTGTGTGGCAGCAGCTGTGCCATGGCAGCCCCAGGGCTGGTGGCAGGCAGAGAGCCCTGAGACCCCAAACTTGGCTTGGTCATGGCACTGTGACGCACCACACCGTGTCACTCCATGGGTCCTCACACCATTCCATGGGGCACCATGACACTCCACAGGCACCACGCCGTGCCTGGGGGGACCATGTCATGCCACGCAATACGACTCCACGCTGCAGCCTGTAGGACAATGCCATGATATTTCACACCAGGTGGAATCGTGCCACACCATGTGGCACCTGCTCAAAGCACAGGGACATTGCTTCTGCAGAGTTTTGTCACCCCTGGTCCCAAGTGTCCCCACATCCCCTGCCTGTGTTCCCTCCCCGGGCCATGGGCAGAGCTGGTAATCACAGGGCTCCTTGACTTATTGCAAGATTTCCAAGACTCGGTCCTGATTTGATAAGAATAAGCCCATTGATACAGATTGGGAGAGGGTTTGTGCTGAGCATGAGGCACACGTACAAGCCATTATGGGGCCCTGCCTCTGCCTGGAACCTCTCGGCGGGTGGCCACCAGGGAAAGGGTTAATTTAACCAGTTCTCATGGGGTTTTGGAAAGTTCCCTTTTTCCAGGAGGCTGCCTGACATGCACTGACAGGGCCCTTTGAGTGGCGCACAAAGACAGTGCTCCACTGCCCTCTCCAGCGCTCCCACCCGCGCCAGCGAGCGGCTATAATCTCACTAGCAGGGGCTTTCACTGCTGTCACTTCGAGCCTCCTGCTCCATGTGAGTGCCTTAGATCTCCAACAACGCAAAAAAGCTAATGAACGAGTAATAAACAAGTGTAGCCAAGCAGAAAGGCCGCACGCAGGAACATCTGAGCCAGCCTGGCTGCTGGGCCAGGCTCACAGACACCAGGGCCAAACAGACCTGTAATTAAACAAGTCTAATCTTCCTTGGTATCCACAGATAAAGTGGGGGAGGGTGCGTGTAGAGGTGACAGGGAGGGAAAGTCGTGGAGGAAACAGAAATGGAGGGAGAGAAAGAAGAAAGAGCAGGGAGAAGGGAGGGTGGTGGGAGACTGCACGAGGCAGATGGAAAAGGGTCCTGGAGTACCCATCCCTGCCAGGTTTGCTCCCCTCCCTCCTCAGGAGTGAAGGAGAAGAGCTGGAGGAGCATCCTCCTTGCTGAGCTGAAGTGTTCCAGGAGGTGTGTGCAGTGATCCCACTTTCTGCAATCCACAGAGCCAGGATCCTCTGGGAGCTCCAGGCTGGCCCTGCCACGGAGCAGAGTTCCCTGGTTCATCACCTCTTCCCCGGCTGCCTCCCCATCCTGAGGGAAGCCTGTCCTGTGGGTGCCACCACATCCACACAGCCCGTGGGCAACAGGGACCTGGTTCTCTGGGCTCTGGCTCCTTGTCCTGCTCAGCAGATTGCCACTGGGGACCCGTGCTGCTGGTGACACAAGGTGCCACTGCAACTGTTCATATTTTTCCCTGTGTCATTAAAAAGAAAGGGAACAAATGTTGCGGTTTTGGTAAAAATAAATAAGGAAAAGAAAAGCCAAGGCCCTTTAAAGTCATAACTGTTAATCTCTTACTCATCAGAGCCTTTGGGGGCCAAGGAGCAGCGCAGACCTCAGGGTTAACTTTCTGTCACTCAGCCAGGCTCTGTCCCTCAGCTGTCCCCAAAATGGCCATTTGTTTGGCAGAAAAGGGGCAGCTGGGGCCATGCAGCCTCCACCAGCCCCCCTGACCTCCAGGTATCGAGCTGCACCCCAAAGCAGTGTGAGGAAATCTGGTATACTCTAGAAATGATGGATTAATGTTACTTCAGATAGCAGCTCCAACCACTGGAAGTTACCACATCATTTTCCTTTGTGCCAATATTAAAACTCCTGGCCAGAGCAGTGTGACAGGCCAAGTGAAGCTCTGGGAAACGTTATGAGGAATGACAACCTTGTACCTTGGGATGGAGTCACAGGTCACCATTTTTTCCTCCTAATTTCCAGAGTTTAAAGAAAATAATCACAGCCCTCTTATTCCCTTTGGTCAAAAGTCATAAGAGCAGTAAATTAACAGCATCAAAGATACGGGGCGGGGGGAAACAGTCCGACATAAAAGCAAGTGGTCAATGTGGAGCCCTGGGAGGAGAGCCCAGGGTCGATCCAGCGGGACCCAGTGCCTGAAATGTCTCCGTTGTTTCTTTGAAAAAAATCATTGAAGTCAATGGACTCCCTTAACTGTTGGAACTGAGATGTGTGATTAAGCCCTTTGCTGAAGGGAGGACTTGGAAGTTGAATTGTCTTATAACCACAGCAGTGAAACAGTCTCAGGGATGGGGAATGTTCTCTGCCCCATTGCAGAGAACCCGGCTGTGGGTTTGGGGGGGGCAGCCTGAGGAGAGCTTTGCCCTCCAGCTCCAATCCCCCTGAGCCCACAGCCTTTTGCTGCCCACACCAGGGAGATGCCACCCCTTCTCACCTCTTTTCCTGTTTCTTCCCTAATTGACAACTTTTAGAACCCCACATTATCATCATCAGGAGCAATTTTAGGGTGTATTTTTTCACCTGGAAATGCTGCCTCTCCTTCCTGGCAGTGTCCTGCACATCTGCCCAACAGCTTCCACAGAGGTGCAGTGGCTGTTTACAGAGTGGGTTAATAAACTCAGCTCAGTGCAGGAGCAGGAGCTGGTTCCTGCAAGCTCCGTTATTTGAACCTGGAAACATCTATCAGAGTCTCAAACAAAAGGAGACAGAGTATATTGCATTTGGTATTTCTTCTCCAGATTGATTTATCACTGTCACACCTGCTCTTTCCTTCCCTCTGCATTCCTGTCTCCTGGTAATGCCGTAATATCTTTTATTACAGGACATTATATAATGTGGTCTATTGCTGTGAATATTGTTATTCCGAGACCAGACTTCTTTATTCAAACCCAATTCTGCAATCAGTGGAATCTCCTGCTCTGGCTTTGAGGCAGAGCCCTGCAGAGATATCTGTATTTTGTCCATGAAGGAAAAGGAAAAGCCTCATGGTGTAAGAGGTCCTAATCTGAGGATTAGTCCATCCAAGATGCCTTACAAAGCTCTTCAGGTGCCCCCAAAAAGGAACAGGGAATGGCAATGTTTCTACTGAAAGTGTATTTTTAGGTGGGTTCTGGAATTTGTGTTGTTTTTGTCCTTCTGTCTGTGGTGGCTCGTGGTCATGGGTACCCCAGGGCAGTCCCTGTGGCCACAGTGGCTGGAGGAGCTGGTGACCCTCTGGGAATGCGTCGTGTTTGTGGGAGCAGAGTCAGATGCTGTGGCTGTGATGGGCAGAACTGTGGGCACATAATCCTGCCCCTTTATCCCCAGGCTCTGCTCAGGGGTATACTTAGCCCAAAATTAGACACTCCAGCCTTTCAATTTACAGAGTAAAAATAGTCTGGGTGACATTTCCTTGAAGTACTGACACACTGAGCAATGTGTCCGTCTGCAACCAAGACTGAAGAGTGAGCAAAGCTCTCTGTGCCATGCTCCAGCAAACCACTGACATCGTGTTAATGCCACTCTTCCAAGCTGGAGCCCTGAGAAGTCAGGCAGGATATCACTCAGGGTTCTCACTGAGCATCTCACTCTATCGTCAGCACCTCACTGCACAGCCCTGGGTCTTGGGGCTGGTCACCTTGCCAACAGGAGTTAAAAAGACATTCCTGAGGAGAAAATCCAAAAAGGCACAAATAATAAACATGAGAAGGTCCCTCTGTCCTATTCCTGGTGTTTGGGTATTTATAATCCCAGTCTGACCAACTGACTTCCAAGCATTGAGGTTTTGAACATTGCCAAGGGGGGATGGCTTCAAACTGACAAAAGGGAGAGTTAGATGAGATGTTGAGAAGAAATTCCTCCCTGTGAAGGTGGTGAGGCCCTGGCACAGGTTGGGCAGAGAAGCTGTGGCTGTCTCATCCCTGGAAGTGTCCAAGGCCAGGTTGGATGGGGCCTGGAACAACCTGGTCTAGTGGAAGGTGTCACTGCCAATGGCAGGGGGTGGAATGAGATGAGCTTTAAGGTTCCTCCCAACCCAAACCATTCTCTGATTCTGTGGTTTACTTTTCTTCTTTAAACTGGAACACCCCAGACTGATACTTGTGAATCCTTTCCCTTCCTGGGAAAGTGGTGTGTCCCTTGAATACCAGGACAATAACAGCAAAATTACATGTTGTTCCTATGCTGGAGGCAGCACACAGAGCCCTGCTCTGCTGCCTTGGTACCAAGAATTGTCTATGGTTCCCCAGAGTCACAGCCACAGAATATCATTCCAGTGGTGGGTATTGGATGCTGAAGCAGTGGATGCACAGGGATAACATACTTTGGGATTCTATTTGAAGTCTCCATACTCTTCTGAAGTCACCATGGATGGTAACTGGCCAGAAAGGCTGATGCTGAGGAAGGACTGTCCAGTCCCCCCATAATTCATGGCCACGAGGCAGGGTAGTAGCCAAAGATATGAGGAGGTTTCCAGAAGGGATTAGGCATTGTCTTTGAAGGCAGGTCCAAGAGGGGTGATTAAGCAACTGCAGAAGTATAAACCATGGCCCGGTGGAACGTGGGAGGATACACAGGGAAAAAAATCACCCTGTACGTGCCTTATTTCTTGTGCTCTTCCTTGAGAAAACCCATCTGGCTGGGATGGAGCATCCTGAGCTCTTCATGTGCTTTGTTCAGCGCCTGTATTTCTGTTTAACAGCTGAAATATCAACAAAGCATCTTTTTTGGGGGGGAGGGCAGGAGGGCTTTGGCAGGGGGACAAGGGGCTGGGTGAGCTCTGATAACCTAGGCAGCAACTGGGAGGAGCCAGGGCACTGCTGTGGAGGGGACAGGACGCTGCAGGGGGATGAGGACGGATGGGGACATGGAAGCAGCAGATCTCCCTGCTCACCATGCCCAGGCTCAAACGCACTGTGGCCACCTCTGCAGTAGCTCCTGGGCACTGCTTGTCCAGATCCCACCAGCTTCCCCAGTTTGGCGCTGGGAGGGCTCTGGTGTGCAGCTGTGAGACCAGGGGTTAACATTTTATAGAACTTTGGAGAAGGGGGACCAGAGGAAGAAGGTTCTTGAGTGTCAACAAAGAACTTATCCTGTACAAATAAACAGAAGATATGGATCATCCATGCTGTTTGTGCAGGGAATTGCTGGAATGCTGCTCACTGTGGTGCTCCCTGATGCTGCTGGGGGCCCGTGCTGGTTTGCCACAGGGGGCTGGCTCCAGCCCGTCCCATGCTTTGCCTTGGGCTCATGGAAGGGTCTGCCTCCAGGTCACGTTCCCAGGCTGCTCTGTGTGTGCTGGCCACGTGCTGAGGCAGCTGGGGAGGGTTCAGTCCTTCGTGTTGTGCACATATACATGGGCATCTTCTCCTGCTCTGAGGTGAACAGCACAACAGAGACCTCCAGCATCCCTGCTTCCCTGCCTCCTGCCTTCAGCCTTCCTTAAATCCCTTTTCTAGGAACAAAGGCATAGATCAGAGTGAGATCTATCCAGGATGCACGAAGACATGCAAGAGATCAAGAGCTAAATACAAATGCAATCTGCATCCTCCCCAAGCAGAGGATCTCCAAGCACTTCTCAGGCAGTCGTTCATCACTGCAGTGTCAGGAGAGGGTTGGTGGTGTCACCCACAGCTTTGTCAGAGGACACATCCCAGAGGGCACATCAGACCTGGAGCTCAGGGAAGTCCAGCCTTTCCATTTGAGGAGGCTTTTGCAATGCTGGGATGCCCATATGGTTTGGGAATGCTGAATCTTTGTCTCATGCCAGGGAATCCCATGCTGTGACAATCCCACTCCGTGACAATCCATGCCGTGACAATCCCATGCCATGATGCCCCCTCCCTTCTCTCAGTCATCCTGTTCCTGGTTCACCCACCTGCTCTGCTTCAAGCAGAAGGCATTTCACCTGTGCAGTCCAGCTCCAGGCTTCCCAGCAAGGAAAACTTCTCTCCCTGCACATATTCCTCTACCCCTTCACAGCCACTTGGTACTGAGCAGGATGGAGCATCTGTCCTGGATCCAGGGCTGGATTCCAGCCTGGTTTAGGCTTCACATTGGAACCTGCAGCCAGAGCTGAGCTATGCCAGGTGGCAGGGGGGCATGTATCACCAGGTCTGTCACTGTCTGCAGCTGGGGAGTGTCTTACAGAGCACAGAATGTTTGAAGGGGCACAGAGGTGTTTTAAGGGACACACAGACAGCATATGGACCCCAGTTCTGGTGTGGGACACCCAGACCATCAGCACACGTGTCCCCAGAGACTCCTGGGCGTGCACATGGGCTGACACAGCCCACCACATGCGTGTTATGGTCTGCCCTGGGAAAGCAAATCTTCCAGGTCCTCATCTTTAATATCCTCTGGATTAATATCTAGAAACTCCACATTTATGAGAACCCAAATACATACACACCTGCACATGTGGCAAATGACAGGTGAGCAAACACCAGTCCATGCTCAGCTGGCAGGGCCAGCGAGGCACAGGGCAGAGCCGTGGAACTGCAGAGGAGCAGGAAAGCAGCCCCAGCTCATTTGTTTTTTTGTGACATCATGGCCTCCTCTGGCTTTTTTCACAGTTTTCCTCAGTTGTATTTAATAGACTTAATGGATCACACAGCACTATAACAACAACAGAGCTTCAATGTTTTTATTAAAGCCATCTACAAAAATCCCTCTGTGCTCGAGCTTTCCTGCAGGGTGACTCTGCTGAGATGCTGTTTCCATTAAGGACAATTGCAGAGAATAAAGAGGGAATGAACAAACAAATGGAAAAAGGGAAGGAGAGTGAGCTGTGGAACAGAATGAGCTGCTGCTGGAAAGGGGGTGATGCTGGCTGTGTCCCCCTGCCCATGTCTGACAGAGGCTCCTGCCACCAGCCTGGCGGGGGGGGCAGCACCAGGGCCTCCTGGCAGAGCCAAAGGGGTTTGGTGAGTGGTGATGGCAGCACTGCTGCCTTGGCCTCCCAGGGCGACCACAGAGGGGAAATGCCAGTTTCACACTTGTCAGGTGTGAGTTATTCACTGTCTCCATTACGGCCATGAGCAATGCAGAGGGAAGGAGCTCTCCCTGCATGGGGTGATGGATGTCACCACCCAGCCACTGCTGGGTTACCGGGGATTAAACATTTCTATCTGCAGGGCTGCGAAGTGTGGAGAGGGTTGCTGAGCTGCTGTGCTGGAGCCACCAGAAATAGAGGAGCCATGGGCTTTGGTTGGCAGGTTGGGGCTACATCCCTTTTGTCCATGTGCTGGGGTGGAGCATGTGCACCAGGAAAAGCATCTCTCCAGCCCTGGTCATGCAGCATCCATGTGGGACCTGATACTGCTTCAGCATGGCAGGGGGACAGCAGAAGGGAATGTCACAGCCATCAGAGACCCTCTTCTCTGCACTGTGACATGAAACACCATCAGGGAGATCTACCAGGCCAGGAACAGGGGAGACATGTCCAGCCCCAAACCCAGAATCCCAGTGTGCATCTGGACTCTGGAGTAGCTGGAAGAGACTCTGGGCCTGTGCAGTCCTGGTTCTGCTGGAACAGCATCTTTGTCACTGAGCTGGAAGCAGCCAGGTTTGTCCAGCACATCCCAGCCCAATCTGCTGCTGATGCCTGAGCTGGTGCCACTGCCTGGCCCAGATGATGCTGTGGGGGTGAGTGGTGAGTGCATGAGCCGTGGTCGCAGCGAGGTGTGTGAGGCAGCGTGTGCTCACCCTCCGCCTGGCAGGGACAACATCCTCCTCCATCTGCCAAAAGACTCTCAGCTTTTCTTACCTGCTTTGATCCCTTTGCTTTCCCAAAACTGGTAGTTGGGCATTTCATTTTGTGGATGCTGAGAGCTTAAAAATGTCTGGAGAAGCTCTTCTGTCTCTGCAGGACCCAGCACTGTCCTCTGGCCTCAGCTGTCATCAGCCCCCTGCCCGCTGTCCCAGCCCAGACACCGTGCTCTCCTGCCCCATGGGGTGGGGAAAATGAGGGACAGCCTGGAATTCCTTTGAAGAAGAGATGTCATTTTTTAACTGGAATTTTGAACCTGCCTCTCAAATCCCAGGGAACCTGACCCGGCCGATCCCATCAGTCAGCACCCACAGCTCCAGCTCTGAAGTTTACCCTTCCATCCGTGCCACCATCCCAAGGAGCATGATGATGGATGAAGTCTGTCAGTCCTGCAGGTATTTTGGTTGTGAGAGCAGCCTGGTCACCCAGGGGCCACCACACAACATCAGATGTTGTGGTCTCTGTGTGGCAGGAAGGGAACCACACAAACACCATGGGTAGGTTGTTGCTTGATGAGCTGGTTGCTCCTTTACTACAAAGCTGTTGTGAAAACACCTGGCACATGAGCAGGAGCAGCTTATCTCTGTGCCACCCCAGGTGGCCAAGGGAAGAGTTTTGGAGCCCAGCCTTGAAGCACGTGCTGTAGGCTGGTGTCTGGCTTTTCATTTTCCCAAAGACTCTCTTTGTGTGTCATTACCGTGTGTCTGTGCTCCTTTGTGTGTGCCTTCAGACACCAAGCAGTTCTCCTCCAGGGTTTGACAGACACGGGCAGAGCTCTCTGATTTATGCCGCTCTGACACTCGTTTGGCTGCACCACCTAGAGAAAGAATCCCCTTGTACCTGCCCTGCCAGAGCTGCTCACTCAGACCTAAATCAAAAGAGACTGCTTTTGCCTCCCCTTTCCTCCAGCAGATCCCAAAGCGCTCCCATTTGTCCGTAGCCAGCCCGCTGTTCCCCGTAATGCGCTAAGCTCCCTGACATGATGTTTAGCACATGTTCCTTGCTCTCCCCCCCCCGCTCAAAGGCAGCCTTATAGTTTGCAAATGGGATGAAACCACCGTGTGGCCCCGCGCCTTGGCTGCGCTCCCGCCCCGCGGCTGCCAGAACCTTCGCCGCACCTTCCAACTCATTATGTGTATTCAAAAGCCTGCCAGAAGGGCTGGGAGGATAAAAGAAAGAAGAAAAAAAAAATAAAGCAGAACAAAAAGCCTCCTAATGCACGTGAAGGAGCGGCAGAGTAAGCGAGGCATGTCCTGCATGGAGCACTGCCCGCTGCTCACCGTGCACAGCCTGCTCGAGGTGGGTCTCCTCCTACGTTGCCCTTCTGGGGAACAAAGGACGTGCTTGCTCGGGGAGGAGAGCTCCATCCCCCGTGGGTTTGTCTGGGCCGGCTGCCACCATCAACAAACTCCAATCAGTGCGGAGAAGCTCGGAGGGATGTGTCGGGACAGGCTGGGAAATGTGGAGCTGTGGGCTCAGCCCCTGCGCAGGCAGCGGGACCTGTGTCACGGGGATCCGAAAACGCCTCCGAAGAGCCGATGAGTGCGGAGACAAAGCGCTGTGGTTGGCTGTGTAAACGGGGAACCGCGGCCAGGAGAGGATCAAAGCCGGGCTGTTCCCCAAAGCCGCAGAGCCGGCGCTCGGCCGGGGGGAAGCGCCGTGCCCGCCCCGGGCTGGCAGCACCACCGGGGCGGCTCCCGAGGGGCGGCGGGCAGGGACCAGGCGCGTCCCCGTCCCAGCTGCTGCCGTGGTGACGGAGGTGGCAGCGGTGCCGGTGCTGCCCCGGGCACGGAGGGACCGGGACATCCCCGGGATGCGAGCGAGGAGCGGGCGCTGGGGCGGGAGGAGGCGAGATGGGCTCCGAGGAGGTCAGCAGGCGGAGCACCCACGCTTCTGCCCCTGTAACCAGCCCTCCGAAACCACTGCCTGGGGTTTTCCCGACTCCCACCATCAGGCGAGGCTGTGCCTTCACCAGGGAGATTCCCTCCCCCTCTCACAGCCGAGGGAACAGGGAATATCTCTGCCCGTATTGGCACCTCCCTCTCCTTTTGTTGCTTTTCTCCATCCTTTTCAATTCTGACTGGGCTGGATGTGGCATTTCGGGAAGCAGTACCACTCATTGTGCAGGGAAACTGCTTTCCAGCCTGGGCTGCCCTGCTAAAATCCGGAGTGGTGTTTGCTGGCATTGCCTGTGGCTGTGGGTCACCAGCTCCTGGAGCTGTCCCCATGCTCCTGCCCCAGCTGCTGAATGCCAGGGGCTGCCAGACACCCCTTGCTGGAGGTCTTGGACTTCTCCCAGTCACCTGGAGCTGTTTGCCGTGTTCCTGCAGAAGACCTACATTTTAATGCCAACTGAGCAGCTGTATAAATGTTTCATGACATTTCAGAGACAGAATGGATCGTGCTGCTCAAACCTCCTCTTTCTCAGTGGATTCAAATCATACCTTTTCAGCTGCAGGGAACTTTGTTTGCTTTAAAGGGTTTATGATAATCTCCAGCAGAGGCCATCAGACAGCCAGCCTGCCTCAGTCCTCCCATCCCAGGACATCCTGCAGCCAGGGCTCCCTTTTTCACTGCAGGGTGGCCTCCGCCATGCCTACACTCCTCTGCATTCAGAGCTTCCTGGGGCCTTCAAACTCTTCCCAGTCCTGGAGCAGCTCTCCTAGTTATTAACAGCCCTTTCTCAATGCACACAAGTCTCCACAGTGTGTGCCTGGCCCACGGGCTCTGGGCTACCCAAAGAAGAAAACCAAAACTCATCATCAAATTTGTTAATTGGCACAGACTGCAAAACTGGCAAGTCAATAGAGCTCAGTATGTCAACTGGGAAAATTAGAAGTTTTCTGCAGCGAAAAGAATGGTTTGAGTTTTCGAAATGATCTCATGGACCCAGTACACCCAGGAGAACCAGCCACAATGATCCCTGTGCAAGAGGGATGTACCACAGAACTGGTACAGGTGCCCAGAGAAGCTGTGGCTGCCCCATCCTTGGAAGTGTCCAAGGCCAAGTTGGAAGGGCCTTGGAGCAACCTGGGCTAGTGGAGGGTGTTCCTGCCCACAGCAGGAGGGTGGGACTGGATGATCTTCAAGATCCCTTCCAACCCAAACCATTCTGTCATTCCATGATTCCAGGGTAAGAGTGTTCTTGTTGCAGCAAAACCACTGCTGTCACCGCCAGCTCCTCAGCTGGGAAAGCAAAGTAAATATTTCGGCATTTAACGGCCCTTTTTCTGTGCTTCAGAGCTTGAGGGGAGAATACATTTTCATAATTGCACTTCATAACATGAGGTTCTCTCTTACATACGGTCTGGGCTAAAAGGCAAACTCCCTTCCTGCCCTGTCCCACACAATAATTTCCAATTAGTGAGCAATCTCCCTCCACCACTGGCCTCTGCTTGTTTAAAAACAAACAGTGCCTCACTGCTGATAAGGATTTTGAAACAACTAAACAGTGGTTGCATTTTGCATGAGAACTACAGATTAAGTGCACTACGTGCATTCATAAAAGAGGCACAGATTGATCAAAATTTTCTTCCAGATCTGTGCAGACATGAGAACTGATGTGGCTGGATGACAAAGCTGCTAAAGTCAGAGTGGTTTTCTCTCCCTTCTGGCAGACACCAGCTTATTCTTTACCCGAGATCCTCACAGTTCATTTTTTAAACCTCTTGAGCAACTTATCTTTCAGTATCTCTCTTTGGAGACTCCCATTCATCATGGCCATTTGGGGGCTGCCAGCACCCAGAAAGGCTTTTGCAGCGCGAGCTGGTGTTCCGGTCTGGTGAATGGCATGAAGGGAATGGCCGGGGCTGGGCTGGCATTTATCATCGCTGAGGAGAGTTTGCTTGAAAAAACAAAAAGGCAGGGTTTGGCTGGGTGAAACCCAGTCCAGAGCCCACACAACATGTCTGCAAAGTCCTACGAGGAGAAGGGAAGCCCATTCCCTTCTTTCCCCCAGCCAGGGAAGCAGTGGGGCTGCTCCGAGCGGGACGTCGCAGGGACAGCAGCTGGTCTGGAAACACACTCACAGGGAGCCCTGAGGGAGAGGCTTCTGCAGCGACGTGGGAATGGTGCAGGAGGGCTGCTAGAAAGGATAATTCACCTTTTATTGGTGGATGTGCATCACATAGGTCTGAATCCTGCTGGGAAATCCAGGCCTGGGACTGGGCTGGGATAGAGGGGACGGGAAAGAGGCATTCAGAGGCAGAATGATGGTAGAAGCTGAAGCCCTGGGCGGTTCCCCAGCTGTTTCATGGTCTCTAGTCATTCCCTGACAGAAGCATTAAAGCCTTTGGTGTTTGGGGATCTTTTCCCTCCCCCTGCTTCAATAGAGTAGGGGAACAAGGTTTTTATATCATTTTTCCAACACCATTTTACTGAAAACTGGCCTTTCTGCAGGAAGAAATTATCTCCAGTTAAGTTTTCTTTGGAAGAAAGAAAAAACCGTTTCAGTATCTTGGCTAAAATGGAGGATTCTGACTTTTTTTTAAAATCATTTTATATATATATTATTATATATATTATTAATATATATTAATATATATTAATTATTAATATATATTGCTTGATGGCTCTTAACTTCAAAATATTTGCCAAACTCAGTAAAAAATGGGGTAGGAAGCCCCGTTCCTGGGGTCCCCAAATGTCCATCACCAGAGTCACAGGACGAGCCTCCGGGTACTGTGGCTGGGACAAGGACGGTTTATCAGTGCACAGGAGGTGGTTTAGTCTCCTGCTTAAGAATGACAGTGTTCACCCGGATTTTCCATCACTGACTTCCTCCATGGCATGAGCAGCATCACCCCAGCCCTGTATTCCACCCAAACTCAACTCTGCATCCATGGCTGGGACTGTTCCTGGTGCTCACCCACCCAGCCCAGGTTGGCTGCTCCGGGTCTGAGAGCAGCTGTTGGGATTCTCAGCACATCCATGGGAATGGAGAGGTTTCTCCCATCGGGTCTGGAGCGTGTGTCATCACTCACAGCAGAGCTATCTCCCTCTCTGGGGTGGGCAGGGGAAGCAGTGTCCAGAGCCAGGGCTGATGGCAATCAGAGCATGAGGCACAGCTGGGGAGGGCAGGAGGGGAGAGCCCCAAACCAAGCCAGAATATCGAGCCTGGAGAAAAAAAAAAGCCAAAACCCACAAAGCTGAAAGGCAGAGTGCAGAAAAAGAGAGTTACCAGGAGATTTTGAAACACAAAGCCAGAGCCAGCCCAGAAGGAATGTACACAGAATGCATGAAAATTTCTTCTCCTACTCTGACAAAGAGCATTTTCCACAGGCTGAGCCCCAGCACTCGTGCTTGTGCCTTCCCTCTCTTGTGGCCGGGGGGAGGAGGCCGAGGGCAGGGCTGCAGGCATGCCAGCTATTGATGTCTTCTCCAAAGGCGCCACGAGCTTTCTTCGCTGCTGAAAACCCGAATCAGATTTCAGAGGTTCCCCCAGTGCATCCTCAGTCAAAGGGAAAACAAAACAGGAGCCCCTGGGAGGACCCGACACGCAGCTCGGCCCCCAGGAAGCGGCACCTCCTTGTGCTCCCTGGAGACATTCCTGGGTTGCTCCCAGCAAGGGTTGGTCCAGAGGCAACCAGGGCTCACCCCCCTCCTGGGGGCTGAGCTGGCACATGTGGCAGGGGTGGGTGAAATCCCCACAGCCACAGCCCAGGGAAAGTGACAGCCAGAGGTGTCGCTTCTGTCCAAAGAGTAAAAGCTGCCCTCTGAGCCCACGGTGAACACCAGGCACTTCATGCCCAGTGAGAACACCAAAACTCCTCACTGCGACCCATTTCTCCACTTCTGAGGGCACCTGGCCATCTGTGCAATGATTGGTGAGGCACCAGGAGTAAACCATGCTTGGAAAAGGCTCTTCTGCAGCTGGGTATTCCCTGAGCCATCCTTGTATTCTAGATGGGCAGTAATTCTGGCCTTATGCCAGGAAAGAGGGAGATTTCTCAGCTATTCACTGATTTAACTTCTTGTGGGACCAGTCCTGGTGCTGTGCCAGGGACAGGAAGAGCTGCCTCCCCCTGATTGCAGCTTGTGCCTCCTCAGATCCCTGGACAGGTTGTTTCCAGTGTTCATTGGGTCCTCCAGCTGGGAAATTTTACCATCAAAGTTTGAGGTGACAGAGAACACGACATCCTGGAGATTTTGGGCTCTGAAAGCTGAGTGATTTGTAGCTGAGGAACATCTCCCTGTGTGATTTGGGGGTGCCACGGCTCACCCAGCTCTGCCTGGCCACCCCAAAAGCATTTCCCAGTTGGACTCAGGGTGAACCAGTGCCAGTGAGCAAATTTGAGGAAAGTGAGGTTGTTAATTGTAGATTGCTGCTGCAAAACTTTGGGCTGTGGGAACTCCGGCAGGCCCTGATGGTTTATCAGGGTGAGTGCTCTGGGCGCTGCACCATCCCTAAACCAACCAGCTGTTTTCTCCTGCTTGGTTGCTCCCTGTCCCTGTGCCTGTGCCATGGTCCCATCTGGCTTCTCTGCTCCCCATTGTGGGGCTTTCGCTCCCCACCTCACATCTACAAAGGAAAATCAAACCTCACCATCCCAGACAGGCCATAACCCCGTATGACATTTCATTCTAAGCAGCATTATGAGTTGATAACAATCCTAACCCATCTCCTTGGTGCTGAACTTCCAGCATCTCCTTCCCTTAAAATTCCCTGAAGGCCACTCACAGGCATGGAACTGATGCTGTCTCCCCATTGTCTGGCCACAGCAAGAACTTAAAAGCTGTTACAAAACATTTCAGCAAAAAAAGAACATTATTAACAGCAAGATGATAAGACTTGCATGTTTCAAAGGCAGGAGACATGAATGATTCCTTTTCCTAAAGAATTAAGCCCAATGAAAATGCAACATCTCCTTCAGAAGCAAGAGCTCACTCAGCCAAAAGGAGGACAGAGAACAGCACATGCTGCAAATCATTCTGAGGGATCAGGAGAATGTTACCCACATCCCTGCCCAGAGGGGCTGCTCTGCATCCCCTTGATCCTCCCCTCTGGAATCACAGGGAGACCGGCACTGCAGGGGGAACCTGACAGATTTTTGTTTGCCAGAAGACCATTAATATAAAAGGAAAATCCCCATTAGCAGAAGTTATGAATTTCCAAAAGTCAATCTATTGGCATAGGCTGGGGGGGCAGTGCTTGTTATAAATGATTATGTTGAGTTACTGCTCCCTCCCTATGCTTCCTCTGAGATGTGTGTGGGGAGGAGACGCCCAGAGGAACGTGGAGCAGGGACTTCTCTTCCCAGGCCATCCATAGGGCTGGTGGCTTTATGCACAGGGCACTGGCCAGAGCTCACCTCCCTGCAGCTGCATTCCCTGTGCCCAGCTGTGGGCAACCACAACCTGCAACGGGCCACCTCGGAGAAGGGGCGTGGGTTGGTCTTCTCCTATCTCAGGGTGATAGTGTGAGATCTTAGAGCCCCTGCCAGTGCCTAAAGGGCCTTCAAGAGAGCTGGAGAGGGACTCTGGACAAGGGTCTGGAGCAACAGGACAAGGGGGACTGGCTTCCCACTGCCAGAGGGCAGAATAAAATGGGATATTGGGAAGGAATCCTTCCCTGTGAAGGTGAGGCCCTGGCACAGGTTGCTCAGAGAAGCTGTGGCTGCCCCATCCCCTGGAAGTGTCCAAGGCCAAGTTGGATGGGGCTTGGAGCAACCCGGGCTAGTGTAAGGTGTCCCTGCCCACGGCAGGGCTTGAAATGGCATGAGCTCTAAGATCCGTAAAAGCACAAACCATCCTGTGAATCTGTGATCCTGGGAATGTCATCACTGAGTGGCCACACAGTGTCCAGGGCCTGAGCCCCCTCCCAGCACCCACAGCCTCTGCCTCGAGCTGCGTGGAGGCCGTGGAGCAGAGCGTGGGTGGGCTGGGTGGCGCTGGGAGCTGGGGCAGCCAGGTGAGGCAGCACCACCTGCTCCACATCCTGAGGAACCTGCACCGCACACGCTGAGCTCCTAAGGACAAAACCTGTTGCCTGGGAGGCAGAGTTCCACCTGCAGGCTCTGATGGATGTAAAGTGTTTAAGTGAGAGCACGGCAGCCGCAGCACAACCAGCCAGCCCAGCACTCCTCCAGCCACTTCATTGATTTATTCCCTTCTCTCCCATCCCTAATGCTCTGCTCAGCTCGATGTGGCTCAATGCAGCACAAATTAACAGAGCCCACAGAAGCCCTCTGAAGCCATTCCCCTGATTAACAGGTCTGTAGTGCTGAAAGATATCTTCATTTTAATAACCTGGCACTGAATGGATGGCAGCCACGGAGCTGAATGCACGTCATTCCCCAAAGGGAGGAGTGGCACAGATTTTTATGTGCTGTAAGAATTGCCAAAGATCAGGACAAATGACTCGAGAATCAAAAAGGAGAAAGAGGAAAGGTGAGGAGGGATGGACAAAATGCTGCAGGATTTGCTGGGGGCTGTGGTGGGCAATGATGGCCCTTTGCACGACCTGCCAGGGCTCGTCCATCCCTCTGGGCTGTGCAGGTCTGAGCTCTGCCCTAGGGCTGGCTCAGGGACTTGAGTGGTTGCAGCTCCTTCTGTGTCTCTCTCTGGAGCCAAGGCTTCATTGGCAGACAGCAGCGCAGGGACACACATGCCCCTTAGAATCATTAAACAGGAAGGTTGGAAAAGACCTCCAAGATCACCAAATCCAACCCTTGTGCAGCCCCAGGACATACCCAGCTGCTTTTTGCCATATTGTTGGAGTTTTCCTTCCTGGCCATGGTGGAATTGCCGCTGCTGGAGGGAACCCCAAGCCCTCACCTGGAACCCGAGGTGTGTCCAGGCAGTGGCACCAGTCCTGCCCAAAGGCTCCCAGCTCCCAGCCAGGGTGCTGATCATGAGCTGGACTGCCCAAGTGCCAGGCAGGATGAGAGCAGAGCAAGGCGGGTGCAGCAGGGTGGGACTGTGGCATGTGGTTGATTCTGAAATCCTCACAAAGCTCTATTTTCAGTCTTTCACCAGGATTGAAAACCCAGGATATGCTGGAATTCATTCAGGGTGAGAACTCTCCCTGCACAGAAGGTCTGGGCATCGTTCAGGACCTGCAAGCCAGGCTTAAACCACTTAGTGGGCTTCCAAGCACTTGACCCTGGGATTTAATGGCTTATTGGGCCTGGCTGCACCTCCTGCATGTCTCCAGGAATATGCAGAGGCTGTTATGTACTCCAGAGGAATGATGAGGGTGGTGAGTGGCTGTCCCAGCTGACCCATGTGCTGGGACTGGGGCAGCCCCACTGGCCACATCTGCTGCTGTCCTGGCTCTGCAGCCACATCGTCACCCCAGATAACCCACAGCTGAGGGGACGGGAGGGAAAGCTCCAGAGCCAGATAAAGACAGACGGATTATAAGGTGTTTATGCTTTTGCAAAATTAAAGTCTTGAAGGTGAGACAGGTTTACGTTGGCACAGAATTAATGGCTGGATGCAGCACAAGGGGACAGCAAGAGCAGGGAGCAGGGCCATCTATCAGCACGCGCCGATGGCACAGAGGAAGGAGATGCAACATAAATCAGGCCCTGCACAGGAAATAAGCAGGGTGGATGACAGGCAGGAGCTGGTGATCTGTTATTCCCACCACGCCAGGAGGTGCAGGGAATGTGGCTGGGTGCTTTCAGGTCTCACTGCAGCACGCACAGCCCGGGTGGCTCTGGGCTGGATGAGCCTGCCCTGCACCACCAGGTCCCAGGGATGTGCAGCAGAGCAGCTCTGTGCTTACCCACACGTCCTGCAGGGATACTCAGGCTGGAACACCGAGCTGAGGCACAGCAGGACCTGGGGGCTCCACTTCTCCTCTCTGGAGGTGTTGGTGCCAGGTGCCATCCCCACAGCCTTGAAGAACTGAGCCCAAACTGAAGCAGAGGAGGTTTTCCTTCTTTTGGACAGCAGATGAAGGAGATTAGGGGTCTTTCATCAGTCCTTCTGGCATCTCTGCATCACTCTCCCTTCCTGCCACGATGCTCCTTGCTCCAGCACTGCTTTGGGAATGTGGGCACTCTCCCGAGGGAGGTGAAACAGGAATAGGCTGCTCCATGGGCTTAGACTCATCTCCAGTGTGAAATTCCCCAGTTTGAAGACTTTGGGCCCAGTTTCTCTGGTTGTTCACCAGACCTCCCCAGTAGTCCCTGGTGCTGCTCTGACTTCAAAGGGAAATGAGACCTTACATGTTTAATTGAGGCAAATTTCCTCCCTGTTGTCGGGTCAGTGAGGGGGGATTAATGGGGGCCAAGGCTCAGCCCTCTGGGGACACCCAAACATTTCAACACACGGGGCAACCCTGGAAGGTGGAAAACAGGCGATAGGGAGCTGGAGGTGACTGGAGCTGATCAGGAGCAGCTGAGACACATAAATCTCTCAAACCATCAAGAGCGACTACCTCTCCCCACCTCTTTATTTATGCTGTGTTTTTTGAATGTAACCTGAAGCAATTAAGCTCTTTCATCAGATGTCCTGCCTGTAATTGACCTCCTGCTTAGCAATATCACTGGGAAAGGGAGGATGTGGGAGGCTCCTGCAGCCTTGCACAGGGCTGAATGTGGTGCAGAGACACCCTAAGTGAGTCCTGCTGCCCTGGTCCATCCCTGCAGCTCCATCACCTCTGGCAGCAGCCCCTGCCCAGGGGTCACCTCACAGGAGGGCAGCACAGCTGGAGGGAAGCAGAAGGCATTCCAGGCTGGTGGGAAGGCACCAGTGGAGGGGTGATGACTTGGGATACCGGTGATGCCCACTGGTGCAGGCAAGGGTCCAGCTCCCACACAGCTTCTCTTAGAATCAGGATAGTTTGGATCGAAAGGGACCTTAAAGCCCAACTCGTTCCACCCTCCTGCCACGGCCTCTGCTAGCCCAGGTTGCTCCAAGCCCCGTCCAACCTGGCCTTGGACACTTCCAGGGATGGGGGAGCCACAGCTCCCCTGGGCAACCTGTGCTAAGGCCTCACCAGTCTGTTTTGAGACCCTGCTCACACAGGTAGGAGCAGGACACTATCTCCCTTCTTGAGTCCATCAGACACTGTCCCCCCATCTCCCCTCACCTCTCCTGGATGCCTGTCCATGCCATTCCCAGGGAATGAAAAGGGATTTAGCAGGGAAGGACAAGGCTCTTCATGTGATGCTGTGCCACAGGGAGCTGGAGCCCTGTCCCTGCCAGCCGTAGCCACCCGTGGGACGAAGGGGAGCACTGCAGCTGAGCAGAGCTCCTGCCATGCTCCACCCTCCCCCTGTGCCGAGGCACAGTGACAGATTGTCCATGGCCCAGCAGAGCTGTGACATGGGCGTTTGTTTGGACAGTTTTAGAGTCACTTCCAGGCTCCTGGAGATTCAGCTGCTGCCAGCAACTGGTAATGCAGCCCCACAGGGACCTGGCCTCTGCTCCTGGAGGTCCTACCCCAGGGGCCTCCCTCCTGGTTTGGGGAGGAATTTCTGTTGGGTTTGCCCCCATCAGTGCACCCTGACCCCAAAGGTTTCCTGCTGACAGTGCTGGGATGCAGCTGGTCCAAGCAGCCATCCCTGGTCCTCAGGCCTCCCATGCCCAAAGCAGGGGAGACAACCCAGCCCCATTTGATTTGGGGATCCCATTTGATAGGATTTGGGATTACTCTAAAGAATTTTGGATGCCACAGGATCAGCGCCAGCCACCGCCCAGGCAGTGAGCCTCACTCCTGAGCAGTCACGCCGTGCCCTGGGCCAGACGTGGTGCCATCGCCGTGCCAGGGCGGTGGGGAGGGGATGGGGGTGCCGGGGGCTGAGCGCTGCAGGCAAAGCCTCCCCCGCCCTTCTTGCAGCGTTCAGCCTGAGCTGCAGCCCCTGCTGCGAGGCTGAAGCCCACGAGCATTAACCCTCCGGCTATAAAACATGACTCGGGGTTTTATAGCCCCACGGCGAACCACAGCGATCCCAAAAACTGTGCTGAAATTCCTAAGCCGAGAACTGCGACTGGAATTAATTAGTCCTTCCTCTGACACCTTTTTCTGGTGCCACCAGGTGGTAACAATGTGCAGGAGCCCGGTGTCCCCTAAGGCCACCAGGTCCTGGACAACTGCTCTTAGACACTGGTGGCTGGGACAGAAATCCCTCTGTGTTTGGACACCCCTTTCCAGGGAGCAGAGCATGAGTAGAGCATAACTACCCTTGGACCCATTTCATGGTGGTGGGGGACTTGTTCTGAACGATGGAGGAAGGGATCTTACCTGCCACCAAATGTCAGTTTTCTCCAATGGCTTTTGGAGGAACAGGTATTTGCCTGAGCCCCGTGCACAGCAGTGCAGCGTGGCAGCCTCTGTTGTTCTGCTGGGACCAACTACTTTGCTGATGGAGTGGTGTCCCGAGTGTTACTGTCACCAAAAGAGGCACCCACACCACACCTGGGCTGTGGGGACAGAGGAAGCACCTGGGGCATGGCAGGTTTTCCTCGGAAAACCCTGTGCCTGGTCCCAAGCAGGGGAGGGAGGAGGAGGCCAGGATGGGGAAGGGCAGCAATGACCTCAGTGATAAACCCTCCAAGATAAAGGTTCCTTCTGGTCTCTTCCAGAGCCCTGATTGCCCCGGGGAGAGCGGAGCCACACAGAGTGCTTTTCTTTTGCCACAACCTGCCCAGCCCTGCCGGGCTCTGCTGCCACACGGTCCTGCCTTGACTTTTTCAAGGTGGAAGAAAGTGAAAATCCTTTGATGCCAGGAAGAGAATATTTTCTCTTCACAAAATAAAACCTACACTTTTCCAAGCATCTCCCCTCCTCCTGCAGCCCCCTCACCTTCTCCAGGCCTCGCTCCCTGCTCTCCCCACTCCCTACTCCCTGCCCAGGTGAAATCCTTGGCAGAGTCAGTTGTCATCTTTTCAACACCTCATTTTTCCCTCACTCCGGGTGCACAGGGAGGGACTCTTCCTGTTTACACACCTCCAGCTCTGGGGTGGGAGGTGAAACAATCTCAGCTTTCATTCCACAGAGGGGACAGGGAGATGGAGCAGCCCTGGCTGTGGTACCCACCACAGTGCCTCTCCCATCCACGTGCCCTGGGAGGGCTGAGCCGCTTCTCCCCAGGGACCCCTGCCCTCCTCCTGTGCCAGGATCCAGCTCTGGAGCTCGGGCCTCTGGGCTGGCTCCCTCCTCTGCAGGGAATTGCCCAGCCTGGCAGATGGCTCAAAGCAGATCCTGGACATCACCTGCCCATGGCCACTGGCATGTTCCTGGGTATCTCTGTGCCATGGATGGTCCCACCCTGGTATCCCATGGCTGTGGTGGTTGCAAGCTGAGTTTGACCAAGTCTCATGCAGCCATCCTGAGGAGAGTGGGCTGCTGGCAATGATGGCCTGACCTTCCCCTGTTGTCCTCTGTGATTTGTTAAAGGCTGAGCCCATCCCTCCTGTGCCCACTAGGGCTCTCCTGCAGCTGCAGAGTATCAGAGCCACCGAGCTCATAACTGGAAAGAAAAACTCTTGCCCCCCTCACCTCCTGGAGTGGAATTGTCTCCATCCAAAGCTTTCTCCTTGGTGCTGGGCTTTAGGGACTTTCACAGCTTCATGTTTGTGAAGCTGCCTTGATGGAGTGTCCCCATCACCAGCAGACAAAGCATGTCCCTGCGTGTGTGCGGGGAGGGAGACGTGGTCCTCACTGAGCCTGTGCCTGCTGCTGGGCTGCTGGCCCTGCGCCCAGGACCGTGTCCTTCCCCGGGTCCTTGGTGTGTCCTCAGCCCCCTCTGAGCACTGCACAACTCGTGACATGGGTGGTTGAACAGACTGATCTGCTCCACTGCACAGAACTCCAGTGCCTGGGTCCTGCCTGGTGCCTCCCTGCTGTGCACAGATCCGTGGGGGGATTTGGAGGCTGAGAGCCCCTGGGGACCTTCCCACAGAGACATCACCTTTTTGCAGGTGGAGGTGGGAGTGCCCCCCCGAGCACCACTGGGAGCTCAGAGATACCCGGAGCAGAGGGCATGTTGGGGTGTGCTGTGACAGAGAGGACACCGAGCAGACTCAGGGAATCAGGTCTCCACGCCAGACTACTGCCAGAAGTGAGCTCGACCCCTGCAGTGGGTGCTGAGCATCTCCCCTCTCCCTCCCCCCGGGCCCCGCAGATGGGAACGGGCTGGTTCTGCTGCTGCTGCTCCCTTTATTCATATATCATCAAAGTCACATCTCTGAGACGTGACAGAAAACACACAGAGGAGGGAAAGAAGTAAAGTTTACTGAGGAGGGTGGGATTTCTGTGCTGCTTGGGGGACCGTGTCCTACTTTCTGGTGTTTCCTTCCCGCCCTGACAATACTCCAAGGGCAAAGCCTCCGAGGACACCCAGCCCTTGACCTTCTTCGCCAGGCTCAGCTGCTCAGACGCAGCCTCCCTGACGGACCCTGGGCTGGCGTCAGAATTAAGGATGTTGATTGCATTCACATTCTAATTTACTCGACTTGCTACTAGGAAGTCATAAGAAAAGATGGTTTAAAATCATTCAGGGAAAACTCAGAGCATAAAATTTTAATTGCCACCTTGTGAAATGAGGTTCTCCCGGGCTGGCCAAGCCTGGATGCTGTGCCAGGGTGGATGGGGACGTTCCTCACCAGCTCTGCTGCCGTGGGCAGGAATATGGAGCTGGGGCCAATTGGCTGCTGTAGGATTTGATCTCTGCAAGCAGTGGAGGGAAAACATTTTGCTTGACACTAGCAGTGGCCCTGCTTTGGGCACTCTGGGCACTCTGCTCCCACCATCACCCAAACTTCCACCCTGTAAACCTTTCTGATATTTGTAAGAGCTGGCCCTTTCACCTCTGGAGCAGGATCACATTATTTGTGGTAATTTGCTTAATAGAATAATTCTGCTTGGTTTTGACTGAAAATTGCCCATGAACAGCTTTCGGTTTTGGTGATGTAATTCAAACAGAGAATAAAAAACCTCTGGGTACGTGGCTGGTCCCTGAGCTTGGGTCTGTGGAATGCTGGCTCTGCCAGGGCACACACACCATCCATGGGACACCCTGGGGTTTGTGTTTAAAACAAACTCATAAAAAGCCATCCCAGATAACTTGTGAAAATCTTCTCCATCCTCTCTGTCCCCCTGCAATTCCCTGCACAGCTCAGGTGGTGGGTGCTGAGGGAACAGGGCAGGTGAGGGCAGAGGTCCCCAGCACAGACACGGCCTCGCTGCTCTTCCAAGTTTGTGACTGGAAGTTGGAAAATGCCTCTGCCTTCCCCTTCATCCTCCCTCTGAGCAGGCTCCTGGCCTCACACAGTTATTTATGTACTGTAAGAGGCAAAGCAAAGATCATTAAGGCAGGTCGAGCAGCAGAGCCGGACGCTGCTGTCAGAGTGGGGCTTTGCTGAGCGATCCCAGCAGCGCCCACTCTTGGCTCCTTCCCGCCCCCACCCCCCGCCAGTGTCCCCAGGTACCCCCGAGCCCACAGATCGATAACGCCACACCGGGGCTGGCATGTGAGTGTGCCCAGGACGGTATCGATCCCTGGCACCGCAGCGCACAGTCTGTAATGGGCTCGGATGAGCCGCCCCGGCCAGGCTGACGGATCCTCAAGCAGCTGGGAGATCAATAGCTTTCATAAACCAGACTGAAAAATAGGGGAGAGTCCTAATGGCACCAAGAGTGCTGGGCTACACTTACACAAGAAAAACAATTTGAGGAGTTCCAAATAGTGACATTGATCATGCCACTATTTCCCCATTTTTTCATTCTTTGGGAAAGTTCTCGGCTGACTCCAGAAATCCCAAACCTTTATTGGAGCCAAGGTGCAATTAGAGCTTCACGTGGCATCGCCACTCTTTGCATTTCCAGTGGGTTGAGGTTTTGGAGATATCCCTTACTTTAATTAGGGAAATTGCCTGGGCAGGTCCCCTCTCCCTGCTCCCCTGCACAGGCAACCCTTTGGATTGGAGGGAGGAGGGAGCATCTCCTATACACAGAGAGAGGGGCAGAGGAGCTCTCCTTTTGCATTACATTGGTGACAACAGACTGGGTTCTGCTTTCTGAGCAAAATCAGAACCCAGACCCCCAAAACCCTCCTGCCCCAGCAGTAGGGCCCATCACAGACGGGCTGTAACCCCGTGGAGCAAGCCCTGCCCTGGAGAATGGGACTGGACACAGTGTGTACTGGGATGGCCCGAGGACACAGAGCACTGGTGATGCCCTGACACCCTGAGCTGCCAAACCAAACAGAAATGGCATCAGGGAGCCCCAGAGGGGAGGTGGCCTGTGGGGACACTGTGGTGGGACTCTGCTGCCCACCCTGCACTGCACTGTGGAACAGCCCCATGCTGTGTGCCCTGCCCTCACTGGGAGAACTGGTGCCAGCTGTGGGGCTGAACATACATTCACCCCCACAGAGGCCCAGTCCAGTGTGCTGGAATGTTCTCTGTCCCTGGGCTGGGAGGCTGAGGGCAGCCAGAGCTGCTCTGGCAACCTTGGTGAGGCCACGGGCCGTGGCCCCACAGCAGCTCCTGGGAAGAGCTCTGTGCATGCTCAGGATTGAATCCATGCTGTTCTTGGCAGCACCTAACACATGATTTATCTCGGAATACACCTGCCTCGTTTATTATTTTTCTAGAGATCTGCTCTGCAGTTGTGGGCAAGTTTTGCCAGACAATGCCAGACTGAGGTTTTCTGTGGGATGCACCAAGCCCAAAACCTGGAGCCATATTAGAGTCTGTGACGAGTGTGTTAAGCCTGGAGTTAATAAAGTTTATTGAGTCTTTGAGCCATCAGAGTCTGTGTGATCCTTCATCAGGGCTTACAACTCAACTGCCAGAGAAAATAGATTTGCTGCTCAGAGGAGGGTGGTGAAATAACCATGGGTGCCAGGGCAAAGCTGGCAGGAGGAGTGGGCAGTGAGGAGGTGACCACAATGAAAGCTGGGTTACAGCCAGGGAATCTCAGATTTAAAAGGAACAATTTGCAGAAACTGCCATGCAAGTTAATATAGGGTCAAAGTAATAAAGCAGAACACAGTGGTTAGATAAAGCAGTTCAGGAGAGATTTATCTGCCCTCTAAAGAAAATTGTGTCTGCTCATGGCAAATGGCAGATTTGCTTGGTGGAAGAACCAGAGAGTCCTGAGACTGCGAAGTGGGTGGAAAGTCCAGGGAGGCCCCAGCAAGAGAGGAGATCATGGAATGAGAGAATCATGGAATCATGGAATCCCAGAATGGTTTGGATTGGGAGGGATCTTAAAGCTCGTTTCATTTGCAGGAACATCTCCCACTAGCCCAGGCTGCTCCAAGCCCTGTCCAACCTGGCCTGGGACATTTCCAGGGATGGGGCAGCCACAGCTTGTCTGGGCACCTTGCGCCAGGGCCTCACGATCCTCATTAAAAAATATATATCCAATTTAACTGGACCCTCCTTCAGTGTAAAACCATCACCACTTGTCCTATCAGATCTACTGGGAGTGCCAGACCCAGCCCTCTCATGCCATGTGCAGGAATGGGATACCTTTATTAATTTAGACATTTCATTTGATTTCTTCCCCTGTGTCTGCCATGATTGAGAAAAACAAAGTGAGATAAAAGTGATGATGGACAAAACCAACCCCATCGTGCCTTCAGCCTCACATAGTGTTTACCTGGACCTGGGGCTCTGCATTGGTATTGTCCTGTTGGACCAGAGGGTGGCACACCTGCTGTGAGCATCCTGAGGCAGGATGGCACTGGCAGAGCCTCAAGATGGCACTGGCAGACTCTCCTGAGCCAATCTCTGCATCAGTCTCCTCGTGGCAGGTCTGCCAGGCTGGAGCAATCCTGGGAGAAGTTTAATCCTTGGAGTTCTACCCAAGCAAACACACTTGTGAAGTGTCTTCCCTTTCCTCCATCAGTTCAGTCCCATCCACTATGCAGAGCCATAGGGAAAAAGGGCCCATCTGTTTGGAGTTTGCTTTGAAAAGGCAAACCAATCTTTTGGGACAACATCTCCCAGAGCCTGTTCCTCATCCGCTGATCTCTGCAGCCTTGGCACACGGAGCAGCTCAGCAATGATTTTTCAGCACACCCGAGTACAGGAGAGAGCCTGATTTACAATTATCCTTCAGTTACAAAGGTAATTTTAACTGGGATTAGCTGATCCTGTAAAGTAATTGAAGCCAGGAGGTCCGGGGCTGCTGCGCTGTTATTATCACCAGATGCCATCAGAGAAACAAAGGGTGAGGGCTGTCTCCCAGAGTGCTTCTCAAAACCTTCCTATTCCATCTTTCCAGGTATAAAGGGAGGCTGAAATTTGACAGGCAGGGAGTGGGGGAGAGGAGTGTAGAGATGAATGAACAGCAATCCTAAATAGATCAAGATGGACAAAGGGAAGGTTGGTGAGGCAGTGAGGAAAGGCACTGAACTCCTGCTCAGGGCCCTCTCTCCAGCCTGGTGCCATGCCCAGTGAAGGGCTGTCTGCTCCAGAAGGACACTGCTCATTAGTCCTCCTTTTAGATAAAGAAACCATCCTGCAATTAAATGAAGGAACAACCTCCCCTCACCCTCTTGGCATACTTTGGTATGTTCACAAGTGCCGCAGCTGCACTTGGGGTCACCAGCCCAGCTGGCACCCCCAGCCCTCACTGCCAACTCTCTGCCAAAGCCAAGAGCCCTCGAGTGGCTCTCTGGACATTGGTGCTGCTGGGCAGGGTGCTGCTGCCCAAAGCAAAGCTACTGGCCTGGCACCGGCCCCAAGGAGTCCCCACAGTGAGCAGCAGGTTGTGCTGGAGTTGGCTTAATTGCTTGTAGAGGTTCTGGTTCCTTTGGGAAATCCCCAGACCCCCAGGTGAGGGTCAGTGCTTGCTCCAAAGAGCCTGGAAGCAGCACAGGCAGGAGTGTGGGGGGAGCACAGGGGGAAGGGCTGGGGGCTGGTGCAGTGTCTCCTCACAGCACCCCCCAGACACAGCGCTGAGGTCCAGCTCCAGCCTGGCAGAGCCATCCCTGGGCACTGCAGACCCATAAGGACAAAAAGCAGCTGTGTTTTGTGCCAGGGGCTGCCACCCTGCTGCTCTGGTTGTTCAAACTGCCCACCTGTGGTACCACCTGGGCAGAATCACTGCCATACCTGAGGGTGGTTTATCTAAGGTGCTTTCAGCTGCCAGAAACACCCAGTGCAATGCAGGACCAGGGCACTGATCTCACTTATAATAGTCCAAGATAAGTTAAACTGAAATATTTCTGTTTGTTTAATATAACAAATAAAATTTTAGGACAGTCCAAGTGCAATTAGAGCTGTTACTTGCCTCAGATCCAGGGGACATTTCTGTGTAATCAGATTATGGCACCTCCCTCGTAGGTCCAGATCTGATCCTAAGCTAGATGTCAGGATCCCTTCAACTCCACAACGGAGAGAGGAAAACCCCAAACACAATCAGGAAGAAAGCACAATAAAAAGGGATTGCTTCTGCTGGGATTGCAACCGGCAGCGATTGCTGTGATTTGCAGTAATCAAGGCCAGCCTGGCCCCGTCTGCTAGAATTATCTCTCCCACTAATCCCCAATGTGTTTCCTATTTGGGCTGTGCTGGGTTTCCCTGCAGAGCAGCCTGGGTGAGCCTGTGGTGGGATCTGCAGGGCTGGAGCCCTCCTTTTACTGGGGCACCTGAGACCTCTCAGCTGACCCCAGGTGTCCAGAGGAGAGTGCTGGGGGACTGTCACCTCTGTGGGCACAAGGATGTTCCCACTGGACGCTGCCTGTATCCCCATAGCCCAGGTGCAGGAGCATCCCACCCCCCCAGGTGCTAGATGATTCAGTCCCTGTGGCTCTCAGGACTTCTTGTCTCCTTTTTTAAGGTTAGAGGGGGAAACTGTCCCCCCGGACCACTGTTGGGGTAGGGCGTGGTTGAGGAGCACTCAGGCGACCTTCCCCACCAGTACAGGGAAAAGGAGCAGGACCATACTGAGGTGTTCTCTCATCCTTGTCTTTAAATAGGGTCAAAGGAATGAGGCACTTGACAGGAAACCCTTTGCAGTGATTTGTTTCTTCATAAAAACTGATTTGTTTCCAGCACAAAACCGATTGTCATGAAAAAAAGAACAGAAGAAGGAAAAAAAAATAAAATGAAAAAAGAAAAAGGTAAAAGAAAAGTAGGAATGTTCCTGAATGGCAAAGGAAAGGCAATCTCTGCTGCTCCACCAGCAGCACTGCTCTGTCCCCTCACCCTTGGCACAGCTCCTTAGTGCCCCAGTAGGAAAACAGCTCTGTGTTTCCAGCACCATCCATGCCTGGGGCAGCGTCACAGTGGGAACACAGGTGTCCCCATAGTGGGACCAGTGACGGGCGTGGTGGGTGTCCCCTTGGCACTGCCTGGTATGGCTGATGTGCCCCGCTGCATCCCTCCCTGCAGCTCAGAGAAGCTCCACCATTCCCACCCATCTTTATGCCGATGTTTATTTGGCCAAAACAAAGGCTAGCACGTTTCATTTTCAGTCTTTCTTGTTTGTTATTCTTTACCCTGAGCAGTTTCAGCCCATTGACTCTGGGAACAGAAACAGGGTGGTGGCCTTGGGGGACCTGGCAGCTGCATCTGCCTGGGATGAGCTTCATCTGGGGTGCCCTGGAGGGCTGTGCTTGCCTGGTCCCCACACACCGTGTGACATGGCCTGGGCTGGAGGGAAGGGAGCAGCTGTGGTGACTCGTGTTTATACAGAGAAATGTGCGAGTCATCACGGATGCCTGGAAATCAGGAAGGATCACCAGACATTGGGGCAGTCTGGGACTGGTACCAGGATGTGGGACCAGGATCAATGGTGCCTGTGGGAGCAGGGTCAGTGATGCCCGTGGGAGCAGGACTGGTGATGAGCCCATTTCCAAATTCTGAGATAACCCAAACAACTGTCACTTTTCCAGTGGCCTGAGCATTCCCCTCAGTCCTCAAATCTGGAAGCTCCAACACAGCATGAAGTGGAGCTGGAAGCAGCCTTCCTCCAAAAGATAAACTGCCACGCTGCATCCCAAGGGAGGCCATGTCAGTGCAGGGGACTTTTCATTTGTCTGCAGAAAGCTCGGCAGCTTGGTGGAGAATCCCCCCATCCTGCCAGTTTGCACTGACCTTGTAGGCTCAGCATGTCCCGCTCACTGTTGTGCTGCACTAAACCCCAACGAGCTCCATTCGCCTCGGACGTGTGCTCGGATTTACAGCTGCGCTAGCGAGAGTCGATCACAACGTGACCTCTCAGGCAGTGCCTTTCCACAGCTCAGCAACTCACAGGGTCCCTTGAAATGGTCTGGTGGAAAGCCCTGGGCAAGCATTTCTCCAGGATGTTTTAGTGGCACGCTCAGAGTGGTTCCTGCTGCATTGAGTGCAGCCCTGCCTCCCCACCACCACCCCCTTCTTTTCGTGTGAACAGGAGCAGGAGCAGAGGAGAAAAGTGGGATGAATGGGAAGGCGTGGGGAGGAGGGAGTCAGAGTCAGCTGATGGAGACACTGCCTGGGCAATGCCTTAGGCCCTAACACAGCATCATGGAATCCCAGAATGATTTGAGTTTGGAGTCCTTAAAGTCCATCTCCTTCTACGCCCCTGCCATGGGCAGGGATGCCTTCAACTGGACCAGATTGCCCCAAGCCCCATCCAACTTGGCCTTACAGGGATGGGGCAGCCACAGCTTCTCTGGGCACCCTGTGCCAGTGGCATTGCTGTAAGAACAGAGTCCTCACAGAGAACAGGGCGAGCAAGGCAGAGAAGGATGTGTTAAGGAGCTTGGGATGGAAACTGTGCTGAAATCCAATTATCCACCTCCAATGACATACAAAATGAGGGGCCATCACATGCAGACTGTATAGATGGGGTGTGACTCCCTGACAAGGAGGATGGAGACCGCACTCCTCACCAGAGCTCATTTACTCATTCACTAAACTATCCTCTTCCCAACAGTCAACCCCCTACTGGCCTCTTTCCAGCCCCCTGGTCAGAGGTGTCATCGCAGTGATGTCTGATGTCATCAGAGAGGTCATCTCAACCCAAAGCAGGGGGTGATGGACAGGACCAACCGCTGCTGACCAACACGGTGAGCTCTGCAAGGACACTCAGACCACTGAGTACAACCCGTTGCCAAAAAAAGAAAAAAGAATTGGGTGACTCGAATATGAGATGAATTGAAGGCAAGAGTGATCCATTCACTGACACACTGTGAGTGATGTCCACAACCAAATTCCCTGAGTAACCTCTCCATCATGGACTATTCATCCATCTTGGCTGGTTACAAGGAAGGAGAGCAGAAAGCTGAAAACATTTCAGTGCCAATTATTTATTGAAGGGATGTTCTCCTCGGCAGGCTCACAGCACTTGAGGACTGTGTTTATCCTGCTTTCCCTGGGAAAGGCTGTGGAACTGTGTATCGGCAGAAGGGGAGAAAATCTATGCCAATGTGGAGGCTGAATTTTCCTGTGCTGGGTTTCATCACCTTTATTCACAGCTCCACTGCTTTTTGGGCCATTCTGGACAATATTTCTTCCTTTTCAGTGTTTACACCCTTCAGATATTCCTAGACAGCCATTATGTTCCCTATTAGTCTTCTCCTGGCCTGGCTGTATTTCCTAATTTTAATCTTTCACCATCAGCAGTCCCTCCTGCCCCTTCATCATCTGTGCCATTCTTCCCTGAGTTCCCTCTAATTTGTCTACATCACTCTTGTTTATGATTCCGAGATCTCATTTAGCATTTGATTTCTGCCAAAAATAAAATCGAGCTTGATTGTTTTCGCTGATGACTGAAGGAGACATGAATTGTTGCTTGGAAAACAGTCCTTGAGACAGCAATATGTGAGAGAGGGAAAAGAAAGGCAGCTCCATCAGGCAGACAAACACACAGATGATATCGGCTTCGGCTCGACTGGATCTCCGGAGCGTGGCTGGGCCGTGCTGACAGTAATAGCCCCCACTATTAGGGTGTTTAGCTTTGGAACAGAAATAGGAGTTATAACTCAGGCCCTGGCATAAATCACAGGGCCATGAAACTCTTCCAGGCATATGTCTGCACAATAAACTGGGCTGAGATTCCTTGGGGAAAGTGGCAAAAGTGCATCTTTCTTTGTCTGGGAAAATGTGGAGTTCGAGTCAGATCTATCAGTTTGATCACTGAATCCTTCGTCTGGGACAATCACAATGGTTTTTGGAATTTTTTTGAATTGCCACAGGGGTGGAAAAGAAAGGGGTGAAGGGCATAGTGAAACTTCAGAACGATCAACATTCAATGAAGGAACATCCAGCCTGGCCACTCCAAAAGCAGCACAGGGACTGCAGTCACTGCACACACTTCTCAGGGCTGCTCAGGGGCAGCCGTCTGCCTGCACCTGGACCTGCACCTGCACCTGGGCTGGGACCCTTACACCTACACCTGCACCTACACCTACACCTGGACCTGGATGCAGGAGTGGTGGAGTGGTGCCTCAGGGTCTCCATCACTTCTGACCATCCAGTGACTTAATTTCTGTCTCCAAATGCTATTTTAGGGACCTGGTTTTGATCACTTGGACTACAAAATTCTGGAGGATGGCTCCATACAGAGCAGGACCTAGGGCTCAGGAGCAGCACCACAGGGCAGGAGCTGTGGTTGGGAATGCCATCCCCCATAACGGAGCACACAAAAATCCCTCCCCTCCCCGATCCAAGATCCACACAAACCCACACATCAGCCAAGGAGATGGGGGTTGGTTTTTCCTGGGAAGCCGCTGCCTTCCAGCGAGACCCTGCACAGAGGGTCTGTAATCTCCGCGGGATTTCCATTTAAATGCTCCTTGGCAAAACCTCCTTAAAAAGCCGCTGACGACTCATGGAAAGCTTTGGAAAACATGCTAATTACCGGGAAACAATGCAGCATCTCCATGGCTAGAGCCCCTCTGCTTTCCTCCCTCCCTTCCCGGCACTCCCAGAGGCATTTCCATGAGAAGGGCAGCTTTGTCTCTCCGGACTGTTCCTGCTGGTTATTCCTGCACCTGAAGTCAAGCTCCAAAGTGTGGGACCCCCCCAAGGCATCTCCACAACAACACCCCCTCCCCCGAGCAGGGCTTGGGGCAAGGGAGCACATGTCACCCCCGGGACCGGGACAATTAGGGATGGGGATTCATTAACGTTATTACTATGCACGGCATGTGCTGCATCAGCATCCCAAAGCTCCCATCAAGATCAGGTATCCTGTGTGCTGGGAGGGTGAAAAACTGCTGTCAAATACAGACCTTGCTTCTGAAAATTTGACTTTACAGTAGGTTTCCCTAAGAGATGGGTGTTCCAGCAAGTGGCGAGGACCCCGGGTAACTCTTTGCTTTGGGGGACACCCACCTTTACCACTCCAGCCCTGTTGTTCCAATGTGTCAGCTTGGAAATCGACCCTGTGCATTGTGGAAAAAGCCATGGCACATCTTGCAGCTTCAGTTCTATTTGGTTTGTTTCGTTGCTGTGAAACTGGGATGGATTGGATGGGACTTCATCCCTCTCGTGGGCAGCAGCAGCCTTTGAGTGAGGGATTGAAATATCCCTGAACTTCCCCAGCAAAAGTCAGACTCAAAGTGTCAGACTGCAACTTTCTGCTCCTTGGACCTTGCAAGAAATAATGAATCCTCCTGGTGAGAGGGAGCAGGAGGCAAGGGGGAGAAGACACTGGTGCTAAACATAACAGAAAAACCTGTGATGGAAACCTTAATTCGGGGTGTCTGTGCCCCGGTGATCTCTCCACTCCACATGCTGGCATCAGAGCCCTTCTTTGCTTAGGATTTTGAAGAGGTGTCCCATGAGTCATCATCTGAATCCTAAATAATTCATCGGGGTAGGGTTAGGGTTAGGGTGTACAGAGAGATTCTGGCTTTGCTCAGGAGCAGTTGGATATTTTTCTGTTGCTCAGGGGGACAGGGACAAAGTGATGAAAGAGGAGGGAGCTATTCAGGGAGAGAGCAGCATGGCTGAGCCACACTGTGGGGACGTGGGGCTTTCCCACAGGCCAGGGGAGAGCAGGCAACACACCCAGAAGCTACAAGAAGACAGCAAAGCAGAGGGATGGCAGCAGCTTCAGTCCCTGCGATGGCAGCAGCTCCAGTCCCCCGAGCTGGCATCAGGCGGCCAACGCTGGCAGAGTCATCCCTGCTGCGGGTGGGTGCCATGCATGTCTGCATCCAGGGAGTGGGATTGCCTGAGACACTCTTTACCCAGGTCAGGAGAGGCTTTAAGAGGAAGCAACACTCACTTCCCCACGCCTAAATTCTTCCTTTTTCCTAGAGAGGCAAGACCAACATGGCTCTTTGCATCACTTTGCATCCAAGCAAGGGATTAACCGGCCACGGTGCTTCAATGCAGACTGGAACCTTTCCAGAAAGTCAGCACACTGGCACTCCTCTCTCTAAATGCTTTGGCTTCCTGCAGGAAAATGAAATCCATTAACAAGTTCCACCCCTCCTCGGAATTCAAGGCTAGAACTGTCAATTCTTTGGTAAGGAACTAAATGGGGGGATTTCCATAACAATCAGCAGCTACAGCATTAATCCATAGTCATATTAACCTGGGATGACAAGGACACGTCTGGCTGTTCTCTCTAATGGAATCTGCCATTGTACCCGGCCCCACTGAGCACAGCTTTGTGCTGGGCCTGGGCTGGGAGCAGATCCCCTCCCTGGCTCTCGGCACAGCTCAGAAATGAGAGGTGGGCACGCAGACAGGGGAAGGCCATTAATATGCACATGCGTGCGTGTGCTTAGCATGTGTCTGCTGCTCGTGGGGTGTGAGCAGGTGCATGCACACACTCTGTGTGCTCTGTGTGCCCCAGTCGCTGTGCCAGGGGTGCCCCAGTCGCTGTGTGGACAGACAGGTGTTGGACCTTTGTGAGGTGTCAAAATGTATCTGGCAAATGAAGGGAAAAGGCAGAAACTTCCGTGTGGGATCAGGGCTCTGCAAAGGAACATAGGGATGTGCAGATGAGGCAGACGTGTTGGGTGTTCAGTGCGTGTGAGCACAGTTTGTGGTTTCTGTGCTCTGTCCCCGTGGATCTGCTGGCACAGGGATGCTGCCATGCCAGGTCCTCACAGGCAGCACCGGTGACGAGCCTGGTGGTGCCAGGGCAGCTCAGCAGGATGGTGAAGGTGTCCAGCCCCTCTTCTCAACAATGCTGACAGCGTGTCCTCTGCAGGAATGAGCAGCCCTGAGTGTCCCTTCTCTTTCGTTCTCTTTGCTGTATTAGTCTTCCTTGAAGAGGCACCTTCTCTTCATGTGGAAAATGCTCTGAGCCTGCTGTCAGATTAGGAGATGGTTACAGAGCTGCAGTGGTCAGTGCCAGGACACCCCACACCAAATGAGCCTCATTTCTGACCCTTTTCTTTTACAAAAGCTTCCAATCCATTCCATGATTTCTGTATTACTACTTAGTTCTGTTGTAAAGGGGGTTGAAATCGGAAACTCTGATTCACCAGGATCTTTGCACAGAAACTTCACACGCTGGAACAATTAATTAACCATTAAACCCTTTGTCTGTGTCATTGCATTGTTCCAGGCTCCCATTGAAACTCCTCAGCCAAGCACTTGGGCTGCCAGTGTTGGAGTGTGGTTAATCAACTAACAGGCTTTTAAATACAATAGACACAGCAACACGTTGCTCTCCAAGCACCACGATGCCGCAGGGTCTCCAGCCACTACAGAAGAATGGAATTAGCCATGGTTCTGGCCATGCTGTGGCCCGGTGGAGTGGCTGCTCTCCTGCCCGTGCCAGGAGCTGACTGAGACACAGTGCTTGAGAATGTGCCACTCAATCCCGTCCTCCTCCCAGCTCTGCATCACAGAATCATGGAATGGTTTGGACTGGAAAGAGCCCACCTCGTTCCACCCCCTGCTCTAGGGTGGGACACCTTCCACTAGCCCAGCTTGCTCCAAACCCCATCCGACCTGGCCTTGGTCACTTCCAGGGATGGGGAGTCTACAGTGACCCTGAGCAACCACCATCTGGGCATCGTGGCTGCAGGGTGTGATGGGGACAGGGAGGTGCCCAGGTCATGCTGGGTGATGGGGACAGTGTCTGCCCCAACACGGAGGGTGCCTCAGGCAGCGCTGCTGTCCGAGGTGAATTTAATGGGGAAAAACTGCTGAGGATTCAGGAAAATTTCAACTTTGTTGAGGTTAGAGGTGACGTTTGTGTCTGGAAAAGGGTTTCTGCATGGCTGAAGTCTGGGAAAGCGGCATTGGAGGGAAGCAGGTGGAGGCATGAGATCTTTGAGGAGACCTTTAATGATAGAAATTTTGTCTCAGTTGTATTTAGGCCTTAATTACATGGCCATAAAGGTATTTATTTCCTGACGACTAATGGTGGGCCAAGGAGAGAACTCTCATCAGCTCTTACAAGTTTCAATTACTTTTTCTCAATTATGTTTATGTTTTCTTTGCAGCTTTAAGGAACTGCCCGTGGGCACAGGCGTGAGGGCTCCAGAGCACCCGGAGAGGGTCAGAAGACCCAGCCACAGAGGCTGGAGAGCTTGGACTGAGGTCAGAGCGGATGAAGAAGAAAACATTTAATTGCAAGGGTGGATGAAGGGACCTTTAGGTGACCATCAGCCAAACTGTGAGCTTTCACTGCAGTTTTTCAGTCCTATTTCCCATTGGCCCTACTGTGCCCACCATCTTATGGCCTTTTTGTGCCCATGGGACACTTCTCTGCCCTGGCTGGGACGTGTGTGACTTGTGTCCATGATGGGCAAGGGCTGCAGGAGAAGGTTCTGTCCCATGTCCCTACAACACAGCAACAGCAACGGGTCCCTCTGAGGCGCAGGGTTACACAATGAATAGTAAGCGATAAAAATCCAGAAATCACTCCCAGGTTTAGGCTTCCAAAGTTGAATTTTTTCCATGAATTTATGCCACAATGCTCGAGCCTCGAAGCCCTTGGAGAGTAGCAGAGATAAGAGCAGCTATCAGCTTGAAGTGGCTCAGGCAGATAAACACCAGCCTTGAAACAGCAGATAAAGCTGCCAGCTTGGAGGGTTCTATTGCCAGAGGACCAGAGCGAGCCCGACTGGAGCCTGGTCTGGTGGATGTCTCCTTGGAGAAGGGCAGTCCCACAGAGTCCTGTGCCAGTGACCTGTGCAAGCCACCTCCCCTCGTGCTGCATTCTCATTGCCAGCCCTTCCCCTGCACGGAGCACAACAAGGAGGTCATGGCTCTGTCCTAGCCCTGCGCTGTCTCCCACTGGTTGTCACCTCCATCCCCTCTCCCAAGAGTGCTCTGTGTGTAAAAGTCATATCCAGGAGAAAATCACAGTGAAACGATCTCAAGGTGTGCCAGGGGAGGTTCAGATTGGATATTAGGAAGAATTCCTTCACGGGAAGGGTTGTAAAGCATTGGAACAGGCTGTCCAGGTAAGTGGTGGAGTCAGCATCCCTGGAAGTGTTCAGAAACCATGTGGACGTGGCACTTGAGGACACGGTTTAGCAGTGAACGTGGTGGTGCTGGGTTGATGATTGGACATGAGATTAAAGGTATTTCCTGACCTTTACGATTCAATGATTCTAGGAACTCACCGGTTTCCTTCTCTGTGTGGAACTGCTCAGTCTGGGGTATCCTCAGCTGGCAGAAGCACTGATCCTGCTGCAGAGGGTCCACACCCCTCCTGCATCTCCTTCCGAAAGCTGCTGGGAAAAACCAAAATAAACCCTTCCCTTTGCCCTGCCCCAGGGCAGAGGGGGAGCCTTGGGCTGGGGAGGGGAGGGCTGCTGAGACCCCAGCCAAGCCCTGGGAACACAGCACGGACAGAAAGGGAACCCCGGCACTTCTGGTGCTCCACTGCCCTCCAGCCCCATGGCCGTCACTGTCACCACCTTCTGCAGCTGCAGGGCATTTCAGTGATGGGGTGGCAGGTCTGGCTGCCTGGATAATGGAGCAAATAAAGGGACTATCAACAACTCTAGCACAATTATGGTTGTTCCCTGCCCCAGACAGTTTCTGGGGCTCGGGCACAGCTGACATTACTGTGTTTATACACAGGACAGGTGAGAACAGGTGAGTGGCACCACACAGGCAAAAATTCCTGCTGTGACATAAAAATGTCTCCAACCATTAGAGCTGTGACATTTCTGTTTCAGTTTGTCTCTGGGGCAAACCTTTGAGGTTCACAAGGCCCCTCTTGCCCAGAGGGTTCCTGTCCCTGCATCCCCTGGGCAGAAGCACACAGACCTGCAAGGGCTGGAACAGATTTGCTGACTCTGGGAGTGTTTTGTGCCGATGTCTCAGCTCTATTCATTAAGGGGGGAAGAAACACGTCTCCCCAGACCCTCCATCCGTTTCCAAGCCAGGTGTAGACATGATTTATTGCACTGTTTAGTCATTATTCTCAGCTACCCAATTATGTTTTTTAAAGTTAAAAATGCAAGAACTTTGTTGTGGCTGCATCTGGGGATTCTGCAGCATCTGGAAGATGGTAAGGAAAAAAACCCCAGAGGAAACCAAGAACAACACCAGCAGCTTCTCGTGTGCTACCTGTCAGGGTATCTCCCCTCTGGATCGCGGGGGTGATGGGGCCACCCATGCCCTGACCCTGGTCCCTGGCAGTGTTAATGTTGCTGATGCTGGGCTGGGGGTGCCAGAATCTCCTGCATTTGATCCTACTTAGCAAAAAGCTTCTGCTATTGCATAAACCCGGGCTAATCACCAGGGAGGTTTCAGCACAAGGCAGATAAGGCTGTGGTGCTGCTGATGCCAGCACTTCCCATCATGACTCCTCCAGCGCTGCCAGAGTGGGTCATGGACACTCATCTTTAGAGTCACGGCATCATTAAGGTTGGAAAAAGCCTCTAAGACCATCGAGTCCAACTGTTCCCCCACCAAGGCCACCACTAACCCATGTCTGCAAGTGTCACATGCACACGGCTGTTAAATCCCCCCGGGGATGGGCAGCCTGTGCCAGGGCTGAACAATCCTTACTAGGAGAAATTTTCCCTAATATCCAGCTAAACCTTTCCTGGCGCAACTTGAGGCCATTTGGTCTTGTCCTGTCTTGCCCTAAGCTGGAAGGATGGCTGACTTTGGGATGCCTGACGACAGCAGAGCCTTCAGCTTTCCACCGGGTCCCTTCTGTTTACAGAACCCAGCCTTGGAGCAGCCAGTTCCCAAAGGAGGATGCTCTTAAAAGCAAGGGAATTAATTACAGACTCACAGGTGCTTTTAAGGTCTGGAGGGGAGAGTAATGAAGCTGACTTGCTCATCTTGGTATTTTTGTCTCTCATCTCCCCACGTGGAGCACGTGTTATTCCTGCTTCTCAGGCATTCCTTAGGTGCAGGATTATTTTTACCTCTTTGCTGATGCTCAGATTCCTTCCTGCCTGTTTCCAGGTCAGGTCCCAGCCCACCTGGAGCTTCTCACCCCTTCCCTGTGCTTTCATCTCCCCAGCCCACTCCCTATTCGTCTCCTCTTGGGATTTTTCCCCCTTGACTCCCCCTTGGAGGGAGGGCTGCAAGGGGAGTGGAGCCCTGGCCAACTGGCTTCCACTGTCCCCACCACCTTCCCTGGCACCCCCATGGTACCCACTGCCCAGACCCCGGGTCCCTTCCTTGCTGGCAATCCAGGTTTCCACAGGGTTTCTTGGCAGCCTGGAGTTCTGGTTACAAAGCATCTCAGATTAACATGTTTGGGGCACATGGAAATGTGTTTTTCTCCCCAATTTGGTCTCTCCCCCAGCTCCTGGCTCTGTTTGCCGTGTCACTGCCCAGTGAACTGAGAATGCCACCCCTGCCACCACAACCTCCTGTGCCTGCAGAGCCCAGTGGGACACTTAATTGGGAGGGGGAAAGATGGTTTTGTCCTGAGAGCCATCGATAAGCACTGAGCCTGGTTTGCAGCCTCTTTGCAATTGCAAATGGACAAAAACTAAATAAAAGAACCTTAAATCATCTAAATTAAAGCTCTGAGAACTGCGGAGTGCCACAGCCTCAGAGCAAATAATCATAGCACGGCAGCTCTTCCTTCAGCCCTGATGAAGGATTTGGGCTGGGACCCGTTTCTAGGACATGGGGTGATGGTTTTAAACTGAAAGGTCAATTTAGGTCAGATATAGGGAAGGAGTTTTTTACAATGAGGGTAATGCTGGTCTAGTGGAAGGTGTCCCTGCCCATGGCAGGGGTGGAACTGGATTATATTTAAGGTCCCTTCCAACCTAAACTATTCCCTGAACTCCCCAAACAGTGCCCTGAAGATCACAGACATCAGAACACTCTGCTCTGGGGGCCTCTGGCTGCCTCTTCGTCCAGCAACTCATCCCTCCCTGGCAGGGAGGTGAGAAGTGACTCCAATAATGTTGAATCTCACCCTCCTTTAAATGTGTTTCAAATCCAGTACTGTTTATTCCCTCCTCGAGCAACCAGCCATACTTCTGACCAGTCACACAGACTTGGGAAATGGCAGCCCAAACGCTGGCCCTAAATCTGAGACTTTTCTCATCTCTGGAATCCATGGCTTCCACAAGGAACTGATGCAATCATTCCTTACTCATTCCCCAGTTACCTCATTATCCCTGGAAAACCGGGAGACACAATCTCCATCTTTCAGGAACAATCTCCATCCTGAGGGAAAACCCTGAGGGGATTCTCCAGTTCAGGCATTTTCCTTGGATTTGACAACTCCCTGCTCCATGGGCTGGTCAGGTGCTGTTTATGCAGGAACAGAGACGTTCATTATGCTGATCGCTGAGATGAGAGATAAGGTATTACCAAGGAAACACGGATTTTGCAGTGACATCCCAGGCGCTGAGGCTCAGCTTTCAGGCAGAGCTGGGGGCTCACGCAGGGTCTGGGCCCCCCCCTGCCAGCAGGTGTGCAGGTGGCAACACCTCTGAGAGCGATGGCTCCTGGCTCCCCACTTCACAAACCCCTCCAGACTAAATCCCTCCAGCTTTGGGTGCTTCTTAATTTGTACTACAGGGTTTGACTTATGGGTTCTGAGCCTTGGGGATGCTGAGCAGCAGGAGATGGGGGTCCCTGGGGGTCTCCTGGTTGGGAAGAGCCACTGGGGAGGGGCAACATGGGGGACAAGGGCTTTGGAGTTACCCAAGAACATCTGATGACATGAAGTGACAGAAGAGGGGGGTGGCTCAAGGGGTTTGGAGAGAAGTGGTAGAATTGAATTCAGCAAAAGAAAATTGGGAATGGATGTCAGGGAAAAAAGTTAATCATCCTGGTGCTTCTTGTTGTACTGGAATGGTTTCCCAAATTAGTTGGGGACAAACTGTACCGGGAGCTGCCTTGGACAATAGGGGATGATTTAACAGAGGGTTCAGGCTGGGCTGGTTGAAGCCCAGACCCTGGGCTGCTTGGGATTTGCAGATGGCTCTGGTGTCCCTGGGCATATCCCTGCAGCTTGGCTTGGCTCAGCACAGCTTGACATGGCTCAGTGTCTGTTTTCTAGGAAAAAGAGGCAGGCAAAATGAGAAAAGCTTAAAAAAAACTAGACAAGGAAATGGGGTTAGAGGGAAACAGAAGCTCGTCACTCGTTAGGAGAAATCCAAAATAAACGGGATGCCATCCAGACTCTTGAAACCAGAAATATGACCTAATTTTCCCTTCCAGCGATGTACTGACTGTGTCCCACAAGCAAAAGCTCCCTGCTCAACCCCAGCTGCCTGGACACCGGCCCTAGGACCCCCTGATAGCCCCAGCTCCAGTCTGTGCCCTGTGGCACCCAGGGCATGGAGGAGCAGGGTGGCACCTGGGGCGAGCATGGCCAGAGGGCACTGTAGGCGAGAAACTAAAAATTAAAAAGTTTGAATTATGCTGGGTCCCTTCCTGGGAAGTTCAGGGGAAGGAGTGGCTGTGGGTCACAGGGGAGTCAAAGACTCACAGGCTGGTTTGGACTGAAAGGGATCCTGAAGACCATCCAGTTACGCCTCCTGCCATGGGCAGGGACACCTTCCACTGGACCAGGCTGCTCCAGTCTAGCCTTGAACACTTTCAGGGATGGGGCAGCCACTCTGAGCACCTGTGCCAGGGCCTCCCCAACCTCCCAGGGAGGAAGTTCTCCCCAGTCTCCCATTTAACCCTGCCCTCTGGCAGTGGGAAGCCATTGCCCCTTGTCCTGTTGCTCCAAGCCTTTCTCCGAAGTAACTTGGGCTGTTGGCTCCGCTGTAGTGGGAGCCAAGAGGAGGTGATCTCCCCATCACCCCTGAGCTGTTTGCCCTTGCCCCTGCACATGGGGGGTTGCAGGGCTGTCCTGCCCCTGAGCGTGGGGCTGGCCGAGGCTCCCACCCCTCTGCACCCAGAGATGGCACCGGTATATCTGTGGTTTATTTTGCTTCAGAACAAGAAGTGCACGTCGTAATTGCATTGCAGCGTGCAAATAGCAGAACAAACAAAATCCTCAACTTGATAGGAGCAAGGGTTGTCGTAGCCGGGAAAAAAAATGATCAAAAACATGTCACACAGGAAAAAGGGTTTCCATTCACAAAGAAATCATTATGGTTAATTTAATTCATTGTAGCATTTAATATAGAAAAGCTTTTCTACAGAGACTGGGAAAAAAGCCAACATTTATATATAAATGGGTTTTATTTTAAAAGCTAATGCAGTGGGCAGGATGCTTTGGGGTTATTTTCTCTCCCTCTTTCTTTCAGTGCATATGCAAAGCTGGTATTGTATCCGAAAAACAAGGAATTTGCTGCTATCTAAAGTTTACAAATTGCTTTTTTTTAAAAGCACCATTTCATATCCCTTAGAAATGGAAATGACAGGGGTTTATCTCCTCTCTCGCCTTTCTCTCTATTTTTTTAAAGTTACTTATATTAGTATCCAAGGCACCGATTTGCAGAATGGCCTTTAAATATCCTCCTCCTGCCATTCGTGAGAATGCTTGGCAGCCCCAGCTCTTCCAGGAGATGCATTTTCCGAATGGGCTGGAACGCCACTAACCTGAGCGTGTTCCTGGAGCACCAGGAAGGATGTTTGCCATGGGAGGGTTGTAACAAGAATCAGCTGTATTTGTGCAGGGGACAGATGGTTCCTGAATGACTGGTCTGATCAAATACCTTCAGCCATAAAATTGCAAGAGAAGGAAACATATGGCATCTCCCACGTGTGCCCCGTGTGTGCCAGGTGGGCAGAGATGGGCTGAGTGCTGGGGCGTGTGCTGGGCTTGAGCATGCGAGGGACACACAGAGGGTCACAAGTGCTGGAACCAGGCTGGGTGTGTGCAGGTGTCACCCACCTGCTGCAGGGCAGAGCCACCTCTCTGGCCATCCCTGGGCTCTGTGATCCCTGTGGTTATCCCTGGATACAGACCTGCCTGTGTTTGAAGGTTCAAAAGCCATCCCCAGGCAGTCATCGCTGTGCTGTGCCACCCTTCTTGCCTTTCCCACTTTCTGCACTGGTTTTCTCTTGCTGCTACTAAATCAAATTATTTCCATGTCCATAATCACAGAATCCCAGAATGGTTTGGGATGGGAGGATCTTAAAGCTCATCTCGTTCCACCCCCTGCCATGGGCAGGGACACCTTTCAGTAGAACAGGCTGCTCCCAGCCCCGTCCAACATGAACCTTCTCTTCCTCAGCCCTCTTTCCTGTATTTAGGCACCACCACTCATCCCTCTCGGATCTGTCCTCTCCAGGCTAAGCAGACTCAAAGCTTTCAGCTTAGGTTGTGGTTCTGAGTCCTCCAGAGGCTCTTCCTGCTCCCTCCTTGTCACTACCTGCATCCTCTTCACTCCAGCAGCAATTGGCACTCAACTTGTAAAGGTCCTTGCCACCGCTGCACCTCCTGCCAGGGTAGGATTCCAGTGGGATCTTTATTCTCCTTCCCTTTGTCTAAGATACTCCATTAGGGTTTGTCAATCTATTCACCACCACCAACAAATGCAGCCACACCACATCTTTGGAGCAGGGAAAATTATCCCACTGAGAAAGCAGCCCAGCAGAAAACCAAGCCCAACAAGGCGAAGCACCTTGCCCAAGGTCATCCTGAAGTGGGGAATGTCAGCCAGTGCATTCCAAAAAACCCCACTCTTTCATAGACACCTCCACAAAGCTATTTCTTTGTAAAATGCCAACTGCTATTAAATCCCTGGACTTCTTAGCCCTAGAATTGCATCCATTACCCTGTCCCAGTGCTTAGGGCTCTGTTCTGGCTGTATCAGCTGGCAAAACACCCTCCTCCTCCTCGGGAAGTGTCTGTGTGAAGCCGGCGCTCATTGCTGAGGGGTTTGGTCTCCACCACAGCTCAGACCTGAGTCCCTGAGCACCTGCTGCTCAGGCCTGGGCTTGTTGTTGCTGCTGCCCCAGCACCCTGGCAGTGGGCTTCAAAGCACACAGGACCAGCCCTCTTTCACTGGCGTGGAAGGCAAAGTTTGAGAAGTGTGCTGGAACCTCTTTGTCTGTACCCAGATCCCTGATTTATTACCCCCAGTGTCTGCAGCTCTTCAGGACCGGAGTTCCTGTTCAGACCTTTGCTTTTCCATGCCAGTAGTTTTGGCTTTTCAGCAGGAAAGCTTTCTCCCTGGATTATGCAAATACTCCATGCATTGTCGTTCCCTGTTTGCGTTAGGTTCACTTCCCCTCTGGTTTGATTAATGCTCCCTCTCCCCCACATGTTCGCTCCCATATGTTTGTTTTAGAGATGGGCAAATAAGATGGGAATAAGAAAAATGGAACTGAACCTTCACCCAAAACTTAAAGTGGGTGGTTTGGAAAAGAAACCCACAACAGAATGAATAAGTCTTTGAACCACACAAATAGTTCCCTTGTTGGTGCAGCAGAGACAGTCTGGGCCCCAAAATGATGAAATGCCATGTCCTCTGCTGTTTCCAGAAGTTCTCCACTTACTCCCTGCTGCTCCTGCCCCCAGGCAGGCTCTTGCAGAGGGATTGGTGCAGGGAGGAGGGTGCAACCAGCCCTGGATGCTGCTGGGGATCCGAGCTCTGAGCGATGCAGCCCCACTCTGAGCACGGTGCACAGACCCGGGCTGAGGTTTGGGGGGGCACACAGCTGGAGCACAGACTGCCAAGGAAACACCAAAATGGCTCTGGCGAGCCTGGTCTCCTGGGATCACAGAATCAATGCGGTTGGAAAAGACCTCCAAGATTATCAGGTCCAACCTTTGACCGCTCCCCACCTCGTCACCCAGCACTGAGTGCCACCTTCAGTTGTTCCTTAACACCTCCCCAGGCAGTCCTTTCCAAAATGGATTCCAGGAAAACCCAAGTGCCCAAATCAGCTTGGGAAAACCCCTCTGGAGCTCTCTGCAGAGCAGGACTGCAGAGATGCACCGTGCTGCGGCGAGGAGCAGGGCTCCAGCCCCTCTGGGTACCCGTGCAGGGCTGGGGACAGTGGTGCCAGGCAGGTTCGGGTGCTGCCGGGCACAGCAGGTCAGTCCCCCTGGGACACCTTGCAAGGCCAGGCAGCTTGGGAGGAGGTGGGGGGGCCTCACTGCCAGCTCAAAGGGCTGACAATACCGTGTCCCATGTGGGGCTGGGTGTGGAGCCCGTGGCACAGGCTGGCACCGAGCTGGGCACTGCTGCAGGGACATGCTGAGGCACCAAGGGGGCCGGGCACGGGGCCAGAGCGCCGGTCACAGCTCCCACTCTCCATCACACCGTGGTTTGTTTGGGAGAACCTGTCACAGGCTGGCAGGTTTCCCACTGCTGATGAAAGGAGGGAGGATGTCTGAGAGCTTCACAAGGTGATACAGCCATTAAGGCATCATGACAGACTCGCACAGAGGCACTGAAAACACGCAGAGATTGGCAGCTCTGGGGCCTGAAGCTAAACAAGAGCTGCAGAACAGCGTCGGGGTGTGTGGTGGGTGTGCGAACTCGCTCACGTGGGGCCGGGCACGCTCGGGAAGTCACCATCCTTCATTCTCACCTCCCTGACAGCTCCCAACTTGAAGTAAGATGTAAGCAAACAGGAGAGTGGGAGCCTCCGCTTGCAGGAATCGGAAAGGGCCATTCATAGACCTGCTTTTATTCTTTTTAAACCGAATTTCATGCTGCTGAAAGGCAGGTTGGGCTGATGACCACAGAGCTTCTGCTTATCCTGAGCACAGGCATGGCAGAGGTGAAGGGGCAGCAGCCTCCCCAGTGCCCCTCTCCACCTGGCACAGCACCAGTGTTCCAGGGTGGCACCAGCATCTAGCTCTGCCTCGGGATACAGACTCATCCTGGTCCAGTGCAGCGGTATAGAATGTGGCAGAGGGGTGCAGGGTGCTGCTTGGGATACCTTTCCCCAGCCAACATGGGCAGCAGCAGTGGCCAGGACACAGCCAGGAGCTTTGGCACATGGTACAAGCAATGGGAAGCCTTCAGCCACACCCTGCTCCCCTCACTGGTGAGGCAGAGGCTCCCACCATGCTCCTGTTCTGCTGCAAATGGCACTTCCAAAAGCCAGAGGAAGGAGCAAAGCCCATGGGTATGAGGTCCTGGGGAAGATCATCCCAGCCATGGAGAAGTGAGCAGGATGGAGGAGAAAGCAGGAGTGGAGTTTTAGGGATAATTCTGCACCACTGATCCCCAGCATCCCAAATGAGGCCACTCCAACAGTGGCTTCACAATTAGATTGTTATTATTTTAATCCCTTTTCTTTGCACTATGTCTTCCCAGACTGGAGAGAGGGCACCTGGCCTTGTGGCTTTTAGCTTTCCTTTTGCAGCCTCAACACTTCCCAGGGCTGGAAGGAAAGCCATGGAGCCTCCCTGGTCCTCTCCTTCAGCCGCACAGCAGCGGGATCTCATTGAGCTCCCCCCATCCAGGCCCCCGCCGTGGCTGCCCAGGTGCAGCAGAGCTGTCCCAGCTCTAGGTCCCTGTGCCAGGCCATGGGTCCTGGGTGATGTGTCCTCCTCACCGTGCTTCCACAGGGAACATGTGCATGGAGGAGACTCATGTCACTTTTGTACCTTGAGTAAACACCTCATGGGGAGTGATGTTTCTCATCACAGCAGCTCATTCTTACCACTCCAATCAAGTCTTTACTTAAGCAACATCCTGCAATGGTGACCATCCTGGTTACTGTTACACCAGACTCTTCATCTGCCCAATGTGGCTTCCCTTTTAATCTCTCTGAGTGCTCCCTCACTGCTGGATTAGCTGGAGGTGACAAGGAACACACCTGCCATTCTCAGCCCTTTCACTCCCGCTCTCCACTCCTTTGGAGAGGTCTCTGTGTTTAACCTCTGCTGCTTCAGCTTCTGCACCTCTGGGACCTCATGGATTGGGTCATCCCATGGCACCTCAGTCTGGGGAATTAAAAGACATGAGGCTGGGGTTTCCCAAAGGAGACAGGGCTGCTGGGCTCCAGGCTGAGAGATCCTGGAAAGCTCCTGAAGAGCTCATCTTGGCTCTTGGGAGGCAGCGGGAGGAAATCCCATCTCCACAGAACAGTCCAGCCTGTTGCTCTCATGAGACTTTCTCCATTCAAGTGAATTCTGGATGCAGATCCTGCCAATACAGATGGGATTGGAATAAAAATCTGCTCCGTGCCCTGCAGAGGGTCATGTAGGTAGAGCCCTGTGCTGGATCTGGAGTATCTCTTGGCTCATCCAGTCTTGAGGGATGTGGGCAGCTGTACCTGCTTTCAGGGCACACCAACATAATGCCCCCACGAAATGAGTCAAAATACATTTCTGAGCCTCCTGCAAAGGAGTTGCTTTTGCAAGTGAAGACAGTGGGAAACACAAGGCAGGAGTGTGGGAGAGATGCAGGGAGCAATGCAGGGAGCAATGCAGGGAGCAATGCAGGGAGCAATGCAGGGAGCAATGCAGGCTGCTGGGCACAGGGCTCACAGGCAGCAAAGAGGGGAAAAAGGTTCCTATCCTCTGGTTCTCTGAGCCAGGCCTGGCTCCGCTTCCCCGACCTATCCCAGGGCATCCAGTAAAGGGGGAATTACAGGGCTGAAGTTCTGCACGACGCAAAGAGGAAGCATCAGCCAAACATTCTTGGCCCCCACCGCCAGCCATAATGAATAAACTCAAAGGAAATTAAACCACAAGAAGAACAAACCCAAACACCAAAGCAAACCAACCCAGCCTAACCTGCATCACGTGCGGTGCAGGGGGAAGCCGGTCCCGACGCCCAGCGAGAGCCACAGAGGTAATTGCAGTCACAGGGCGAGAGGCTAAACCAGCATGAAATGAGTCAGGGGAACAGATATTAAATTTGCAAGCCTGGGGCAACAGGGCTCCGTTCAGTTTATTTGCATTAATCAGGTCAGGGGAGTAACCTTGTTTTTTTTCTTGCAGGAGATACCATCAGCCCTTATTTGTTTCTCATGTGAAAGTATCACAAGGCACAAACATGGTCTGGGAGAGGTTGGTGAAGCCCTAGCCACATCCACCCTGGCTGGGAGGAGCTGCTCAGCCTTCGCCTGATTCAGCCATGCTTTGCCAGGGGTCATGGGCTGGTGTGGCCTCGGGAAGGCAGGTTGGCCACACTCCATCCCCTGGTAGACACCGAAGGACCTGGTTGTGGCACAACCTCTACCAAAACCAGAGACCGTAACAGGGGGCCAAGTGGGTCAGCACCACACACCTGCTCACAAAGAGCTGCTCACCTGCCAGTGCCTCCTCAGCCCCGCTCAGAGCAGGAGCTGGGCAGAGGGGAGAAGTTCCTTCAGCCAGCAGTTCCTGGGCAAAACAAAATCTCTGAGGGCTTCATGCAAAGTCAGGGACAACCAAGACAGTGCAAGTGCCGTGGGAAAGGACCACATAATGGTCATTTTTGGAGGCTTATGCTTGCTGCATTATGGAGGGTTATGAGTCTGACGCACCCCCACGCCTTTGGGAGGATGTGGACGGGGCAGTGCTCATCTCTTTGGATGTGACCTGTGGACAGGGTCCAACAGTCCCTGTTCCCCAGTCCCAGGTGCCTGGACTGGAGGAGTGGGAGTCACAGGCACAGACAGTGGCCCGGCCACGACCTGTGAGAGAGCTGAAGGGGGATTTTTGGCAAAGGCTCAAGATCACTGCTCCCAACATCCCTGCCCGTGGACCGGCCTCCTGCCACTGCAGCAGCTGCTCTGCCTCAGCCCCCGAGCACGGGCCAGGGCGTTCTGGGCTCGTGCCCAGACTCCTCACACCAGCACACTCCTAATGACGAGCAAAGAAAAAGATGAGTGCAGCCACCCTGGGCCTAAATATCAAAGAAAAAAGGTGGTTTGAACCTGATCCAGGCCAGCAAAGCCTCGAAAGCAGCCAGTCAAGCAAGTCCAGACCTTGATCCTGACATTTCAAGTGTTACTGTCAGTGTGGGCTAGTGGGAAAAGGGGGAGTGGAGCCATGCTTGCCCAGACCTCACCAGCAGTCATGTCTGAAGGTGAAGCTCAGCTCAGACCTGGTAGCTGGCAAAACCCACCCTGTCCAGCTTCGGGGGTTTGAGAAACCACGTCTGTACCATGGAGCGCTATGGATTAGGGAATAGCTGGGGCTGCACAGGCAGGCAGGGAAGCAGAGAGGCTGTTTGATGTGTCTGAGCATGGAATCTCCCAGGTAGGGAGGTTTTTGGACTGTTTGCTTTGTCTGGGCACAGAAGGCAGAGTCTCCGTGCCCAGCGCGAGGTTCAAGCAGGACCTCCCTTTCCCAGGATCCAGCAACATTATCCAGCTGCTAAAGCTCAGGGAAGCAATGAACTCTCCTTTCAAGCTCCTAAATAAATGAGAGCGGAGGGCAGGCGGCTGCGGAGGGGCTGCTGGGCAGGGGCTGGCTGCCTCCTCGTCCTGCCAGATTGCTGCCTGCTGCACAGACCAAAGCCATCTTCCAGCCGCTGATTTAACATTCCAAGGGAGCAGATTAATGCCTGCAAACTTCTCAGTGGAAGCATTCAAACGCTAATTGGTAGTTGCAAGTAATTAAAGTAATTTACTCAGATTATAAAGAAATTTCTTAACAGTGATTAAGCAACTCTGGGACGTGTGTAGTTGTTTGTAATCACTCCCCCAAGGGGATTAAAGCTCTTGGCTGCGTGTAATATGTCTTGTAACACCCTATGGGTCCTGTTGGCTCATGATAGCAGAGAACAGCTTGTTGGAAGAGATATAAATCAGGCCTGTGTGCACAGAGAGTACATCACATTGGGAACAGTTCTCCTTCACAGTCCAAGCCTGGGAGCACCAGCCCCGTGGAGAAGGCAGACATCCCATAAACTGAGCTTTGCTCCACAGGCAGAGCCTGTGTCATCCAGTCACAAACACTGCCAAAGGGAAAGGCACAAGGAGGGGCAGGGCTGTGGGTGAGCGTGGGACATGCTCAGGGCATGGCAGTGGGCACCTCTGCTCATGGGTTTCCATTTGCTAACACATAAAATAGGAATAAAGCCACTAAAAAACAATAAATAAATCCACTAACCCAGTTTAGTGCTCCAAAAGTAATGGAGGAAAAGTGCCAGATATCTGTGAAGTTGATACTCAACAGATTAGAGTAAACCAGTGCTAATCAGCAGATTATCACTCCAATTGTTTCATGTCCTGGTTATCCCAGCCAAGCCTCCAGACCTTGCTAAGCATGGATTTAGGCTCAGGCAGGCAATTCCCTCATGGAGACTTGGGAGGAGGGAGCCCACATTGCTCATGTGTGACATAAGGGTTTTTCTTGCTTACATTTCATTTTCATTGAGTGGCTGCAGTGATCCTTTCCCTTCCTAACCCCGAAATGTGCACACGGGGCTGAGCTGGGCTTGGCAGAGCCCTGGCCCAGATAAACAGCCCGTGTTGGTGCCCTTCCCAGCAGGGAAGGCTCCTGTCACGGTAGAAGGATCTCACAGCAAGGCCCCTCTGCCTTGCCTGGAGGAGGTTCCCTTTGGCTGTGTTGCTCCTGCAGCTCCAGCAAGATGCTTTTAACACGTCTGTCCAAGGAGCCAGGTGATTCCCAGGGAACCATTCTGCGTGTGTTACAGCCTCTCTCGCACCCAGTGCCTGTAGTCTCACTATCCTGCAGCATCCCCGGAATTTGTTTTAATGTTTTATTTATTTATAGGGGTTTTTTTTCCATGCTGGGAGTAAAGAACTGTAAATGTTCCATGAGCACTGGCTGCAGCAGGATGCCAGTTTACCTGGGCACACAAGCACTGGGCACACTGGGAGCTCATCTCCCACAATCGCTTTGGCACAGAGCTTTGGTGTTTGTGTTCTGCAAATTTTTGGCCAAACAAAGCCAATTGTTCAATTATTATTTTTTTTCTCTAAAGGCAGCACAGGAAGGATGGAACAGGCTTTGTTTTCCTGCCTGGAGGAAGGCATTGTTCCATCAGGAACCCACCACAGCCCTCTGCAGCCCCACAGGGTGACCCTGGGTATCACAGGGGCCCTGTGTTGCTCGGGACAAGCTTTCCACACTCAAATAAAAATAGATGTTTTATTTCTGTGTTCTGTTTACTGTGCGTGGAAATCTGATTTTCCCTAATGGTCCTTTATAAATAGTTTCCACCCACCCTCTGCTTGAAAGCTTCTCTGACTCACATTGGAAATTAGGTTCTTCCCCTCCTCGCTATTGAGAACAATTATAGCTCTTTGTTCCGCGGGAATTAAGAAGCACAAGGGCTGAATCCAGCCACAGGAAAATTGTCACTCTCCTTTGTTTTCTGTCTGCCATAATTATCCTGCCAACTGCTCACTGCCATCCTCAAACCCCGGGTGCCTCCACTGAGCACCCTGCATCCTCCAGCCCAGCCTGCCCTGGCTTTGTGCTGATTCAGGTTTTATTGGCTGCTGTTTGCCACATCTTTGATGTACCTTTTCCTTCCATTTCCCAACAGGAATGGCATTCCCTCCAGGACAGAGGCCCTCAGACAGGCCGGGCTGGCGCAATACGGGAGATGCTGCTCCTTGGGAAAGACTCCAGGGTGTTGGATGTTGCCCATAAGAGGCTGCAGCAGCTTTCCCCAAGGAATCCCAGCTTTGGGCCATTCACTCCCAGGTGAAGCCAAGGTGCCCTGGCCAAGGTGCCACTTTGGGGTCACATGGCCCCTGCTCTGATGGGGTGAGAAAAGGCTTCCCTAGAGCACAGTGTGAATCCACATCTCACCTGGAGGGAAGGAAAAGCCATGTGGTTGTGCCACTTGGGGACATGGGTTAGTGGTGGCCTTGGCAGAGCTGGGTTAGTGAATGAACTCCATGGTCTCAGCAGGCCTTTCCCACCTTTTCTGTGATTCCGTGATTCTAGGAAAGGAGAGCAGGTCAGAGCAGGGGAAGGCAGCCAGGAAAGCTGACCAGGGGATAAATACTTTTCTCTTCCCACAAATCTTCTCCTGCGTGAAAACCCCTGTTTAAAAGAACACAACCAAACCCTGCCTGATTTGTTTCAGAGGATCCAAAATGACTCACCATTGACCCCTCCAGCCACACACTCATTTTTCAATAAACTGTTCCTGGGATCTTATAAGCAGAGAGAGAGAACAAGCAGGCGAATGCGCCACAACAACCCAGAGTGCCCTGGGGCTGCAATAACCAAGGCAGGAACATTTTAAATTATACCTTGGGTCAAAATGATTTTAGATTGATCAGAAACCAAAATTACCCCTGAGTTCCAGCTGATTGTCTGTGCCTTGGGTTCATCTGGAGGCTGCCTTTCTCCAGCAGCCACATTATCATTATTACCGGGAGTGGGGATACATTGACTGGGGTATTTTAAGCAGCAGAGGAGAAAAGAAGGAGCCTTTGAACCCTAAACACTCACCGTTTGAAGTGGTGTCCTGGCTGGAGAAATCCTGGGAAGCAGAAGAGGAAGAGGCTGTTCAGTGTGAAATGCTCCCGGCCCTTCAGAGCTTTGTACCGTCCACCTGAAATGGGCACTGCAGCTCTCTGTGCCCTGGGGGCGACCTGGGTCACCCCCACCAAGGGCTAAGCAGAGACACCCGTGGGGAACCAACTCTCCTGGGTCTTCAGGCAGTAGATTTCAAAAAAAAAAAAATCAGAAATAAAATTTGTATTAAATATATTTATTTATATAAATTACATATTCATTATTTTATGCATTCATTATTATATATATTAATTGGTTTATATTTATATTTTTATCATGTCTATATTGTATACTTTATTACGTATATATTAGATACATATAAATCTTTTGCATGTTGCAACCCACTGGTACATGTTGCACCTTGATATGTGTTGCTGCCACATTCCCTAAATACCTATTTTTTGCTAAAGCTCAAAGCTGCTGCAGGGACCCTCGTTCCTTTCCACTCAGTGCACCCTCTGTGGGGTCCCCCCCGTCTCCCCGAGCCTTCAGGCTCAGCCTGAGCCCAGGGAACAGCATCAGGAGGGAACAGCAAGGCAGAGAGATGCCTGCTTTTACAGTTTTCTAGTGTCTAAACCCCAAATATTATGATTTTGTTGGTCTAATGCACAAAAGTTAAAAATATTCTCTTCTGGTTGGTTTTGTCTTGACAATGTCTCGAATCTGCATTGATTGTCATCTTGCCAGTATTGTCCTGCCAATGGATAACCCATACTGGGCATGGATAACCCATCCTGGCCATGGATAACCCATCCTGGCCATGGATAACCCATCCTGGCCATGGATAACCCATCCTGGCCATGGATAACCCATACTAACTGGCCAAGCATGTTGGGAGCAGCCTGAGTGAGTGCTTGGCTGGAAACCTCACCAGGCAGGAATGTCATCCCAGCTCCACGGAGGATGTTCCTCCGTCTGCCTTGCCCTGTGTGAGGCTGAGACGGCTCCGCTCGAGTTACCCCCGTGAATGCTGCGATGTTTAATCAGGTGCAAAGAAGTTGTGTTTCCTGTCTCACTCTCCCAAGGATGCCCTTCTCGCCATTTGATTCATCCCTCTGGCATCCAGCTGAGGTGCACAGCACCATGGAGCCGAGTGGGGTGGGGGGCAGCTGGGACCAGGGTTGGGTGTGGGGGCACCAGGGCTTGCACCTTCCTCCTCTCCCAGAAAATGGAGAATTTTCCTACCAGCTGGGACCAACCGTGTGGGGTTTTGAGGTCTGAAGGGCAGGACATGGCAGGTTCTGCTTAATGGGATCTTCAGGTGAGATGCTGCTTGCAGAGCATCCAGCGCTGGAGCATCTTCTGAGGGTGGAGGGGAACTCAGAGCCCTGCTTCCATCACTGCTCATCCTCTCCCCTCCTGGTCTCCTCTTTTCCTGGTGGTTTATTTTTTGTTGTTGTTGTTTTGGTTTTTTTTTTTCTTTTACCAAACCTGAGGAACTGCTTGGTACTTGAAAGAGGGAAAGATAAAAATGACTGTATTAAAAATAAATATTTAATTAAAACAGCTCAAGCTCTCCCTTTAAGACAAGCATGACCTTTTATCACTGGCTTCATCCCACCAGAGCCTTGCTGTGCTCCCAGCCCCTCCTGGGTCTCCAGCTGGACAAAGGGTGCAGCAGCACACACCGAGAAGGGAGAGGTTTTCCCATCCAGCCCCTGTCACTGCACTCAGGGAGTCACATGATGAAGTTGCCGAGCTCCTGATGGCTCCCCAGGCTGTGACATGTTCAATCCCATCACGAATTACTGCTGGGGTAATGCATGATTAGGCCAGCACAAAGTACCTGCTGGTCAGTGGAGGCTGTGGGAAGCTGTGCCAGCAGTGAATGTGGCAGGATAACGAGGTGGGGTGGATGGGGAAGCACCAGCCAGGTGTGGGAATGGGGCTACGGCTCTCTGTGCAAGGCTGTCCTGCACAGAGGAGCCCTCCCCAGAGCTCTTCTACATCCAGTGCTTAAGTCCTCAGCACAGGAAAAACATAGATTTTTGGAAAGGGTCCAGAGGAGGTCACAAAGATGCTCCAAGGGCTGGAGCCCCTCTGCTCTGGAGACAGACTGGGAGAGCTGGCGGTGTTCATCTGGAGAAGAGAAGCTCTGGAGAGACCTTAGAGCCCCTTCCAGTGCCTAAAGGGGCTTCAGGAGAGCTGGAGAGGGACTTTGGACAAGGACCTGGAGTGACATGAACCCACTTCCAAGGGAGGGATAATTCCATGGCTGTGCGAATGCAGTGGGCACAGCCAGCTCTGCCCCACCACTGCTTCCAGCTGCTGTGAGCATCCCTCAGCTGGCAGAGATGCTGTTTGGGGTGTGTGGAAGGCAGCCCTGGCTGTGGGAATTGTGGCTCAGCCTCCCGGAGCATGTCTAGCCATTGCTGGTCCTTGAGGAGCCATCAGACTGCACCAACCTCTGGTCCCAACTGAGCTGCTTTGGATGCAAGGAAACAACCTGGAGCTGAAACCTTCTGTATCCTGTTTCAAGCCCCAGCCAGGGAGGACCCCGATATTTAATTGTGTTGAGCCAGAAGAAAACATCCCGTGGCCACAGAGGGACGGCAGAAACTTTCTAGGAAAAGCAAACAAATAGTAGGTACGTCTGTGTTACATGAGCTTTAACTAAAGCCTCCGCTCTCTGCAGAGCACCAGCAAACGTGGTGGGAAATAAACCCAAAATTACCCGGCAAAGCCTATAATTGCATTTCCAAACCTGCAGCCAGTAATTCCCACAAGCACTGGAGCAGAGCTGCAAATAAACCAGCCACCGATGTGCTCTGCATGCAGGGAGATGTTCCACGACAGCAACGGGAATGTTTCCTCGGCTTGTAGAGATTTTCCCATGTGCCTTTTACCCCAAATAAAGTGATCACTCTGCAGAGCTGCCTCAGCCCTCACATGCTGGCAGAGCTCAGGCTGGGATCACAAATCCCTGTATTTGTGTTTTCCCTGCGGAGATGCCAAGCTCCTGCAGCTGCTCGTGGCACCGTGGATGTGGAACCTCTGGCTGGGGGTGCCCGTGGTGCTGGGAGGGGGACACAGACCCCCGGGCCACTGGGATGGGCCTGGGCAGGCAGGGAGGGCAGGGGGTGGCTGTTCTTCACCTCCTGGGGGGCCAGTAAGGACCATTTGAACACTCAGCATTTTCAGGCTGTTTGGGTCTCAGGTCCTTATCCATCCATGATCTTCTACCTTTTCCTTTTCCTTATTTTCTTTTTCCTTTTCTTTTTTTTGTCTTTTCCTTTCTCTTTTTCCTTTTTTTTCTTAATTTTCCTTTTTCCCCCCTTTGCCTTTCAATTTTTTCCTTTCCCTTTTCCTTTCTTTCCCTTTTCCCTTTCCTCCTTCCCTCTCTTCATTTCTATTTTCTTGGAAACCCCTGGAGCAAGCCACCAGTGTGGGATGAGGCAGGGACAGGAGCTGAGGTGACACAGTGCTCATCCCCCTGCCCTGTGGGTTCAAACCAGGCTGGACAGGGCTTGGAGCAACCTGGTCTAGTGGGAGGTGTCCCTGCCCATGGCAGGGGATGGAGCTGGGTGGGCTTTAAAGGTCCCTTCCCACCCAAACCATTCCAGGATTCCATGATCCTCCACTTCCATCACCCCCCGTCCAGTTCTGGCTTCACATACAACTACATCTCTCTGGACCCACAGTTCTTCCTCACTCCAGAGGGTCCTGAGCGGGGCACTTTGTGCTGCTGTGTGGGAGTTAAACAGCACAGCACTAAATTCTCTTGGAAAAGAAACTATTTCACAGTTTCTACCTGAATTTCTGCTGCAGCTTCAAAGCGAGAGCTGCTCTCGGAGTAAATGGAGAGCAATTCAATAGAGGATCCCCTGAGCACAGGCAGGCACCTGCTGCCATGGGGTGGGAAGTTAGAAAGAGAAAATATATTGAAGAAATTGGAACAAGGAGGCAGGAAAACATAAGTGGCTGCACAATATAATTAAAATAAAAAAAATAAATAAATAAAAAAGGAGTAGGTGTTAGAGATGGAGCTGCTCCAGGAATGAAAGCACTGTGACGGGCAGGTGTTGATGCCACCAGGCATAACAGAAAAGAAAGAAAAATCAGGATAGTGCGGGGATTTTTTTAGCATTTATTCCAAAAACACTTGCTGAACACGGTGCAATCTCTTTGATATGAAGGTTAATTGAAAGAAATGGTACAGACCCCTTGGAACTCAGTCTGAAATAGCTCCAAAGAAGGAGAATTTGGGGCAAATAAAGAAGACAAAAGAAGACAAAGGAGCAGAAAAGCAGAAAGTTTAAGCAATACTTGGGAGAACAAAAAGCATCTGCACACCTGGCTCGAACCCCGCTGTCCCCACGGCCCAGCGTGTTCCCCAGGCACTACACGGAGTGAACTGGGGTGTTACTCCAGAAATACTACCAGCAAATATTGCAGGTTTTTCTCTGCCTGGTGATACAAGCCAGAAAGTAAAGGAAAAAGGAGAGAAAGTTACAGCCAGACTCAGAACTCCCTTCACAGGCCTTAACTCGAGTCATTGCACAGGTCACGAACCGCCCTTCGAGGACACTTTTAGAAGTCTGTAGATCCTGTTTAATATTCTTCCCCCAGGCCTTTTTGTTCCTCCAAGCTTGGGCCAGAATGAGAAACGAAAACCCCGAGCTGGGAAAGCCAGGAACGGTTCTGGGGTCTACAAATCCAATGAAAATCACCATGGGGTGCAAACATCATTGGGAGAACTCCTGTGCAGCAGTTTCAGAGTGAGTTCAGCATCAAAAGGGTTCAGGACACAGATCAGAACTGTTGGATGCTGCTCCAAAAATGTGAGCCTTCTCTCTAGTCAGCACTTCTCCAGTCCAGCTGTCAGCATTCCCAAACTCTCTGCCACGGAGATCTCTGCTCCTAGGACGTGGATGAGCCCTGACCATCGACCTTCACACGACGAGACTCCTCCGCGCTCCTGTAGGCACGGCCTCCCGAGCCCTCTGAGCCCCCCGGGCCCCCAGCCCTGGGACCCTCCCCATCCCCATCCCCATCCCCATCCCCATCCCCATCCCCATCCCCATCCCCATCCCCATCCCCATCC
>JAWWMP010000148.1:6101707-6125822 GCA_035047865.1 Dendrocincla tyrannina | reverse complement strand
CTCTTAAGAGCACTGATGGGCAGCCTGGGGATGGTGCCCGTGCCCAGGGAGGGCCACTGAGACCTTCCAGGGAGGGCGGCTCCTCCAGGATGGCTCTGAGGTGGGTGGATGCTCTGGAAAGGGAAGCCCCTGAGGCCCCTGCACCCCCCAAGCCCACTGCCCCTTCCCAAGGGTTTGGTTTTATCATTCCTGCATCAGGAGTGAGCTCTTCCATTGACACCAACACAGCCAGGCAGAGAGAGGGCTGGAATTCTGTGACAGGCACAGGGGGTCAAGGGGGTCCAGTGGGTTGAGATTAACTCAAAGGGGAGTGGGGGGAACCCAGAGTTTTGGGGGCTCCCAGAGGTTCGGGGTGTCCCAGAGTTTTAGGGGTGTTCCAGAGCTTCAGGGGTCTGTGCAGGAGCTGGGCAGAAGGATGGTGTGAGTGCCTTGGGATTCCTCCAGGGTAAAGCAAAGGGAGACACGCAGATGAGAGTGGATGGGAAGTGAGGAGATGGTGGTCCCTCACTGCCCCCAGCCCAGGGCACCCCCCAAACCCCCCCAACCCCCACACCCTTGTTAGCAAATTGCAGTGAGGGGCCACACGGCCACCCCGGTGTAACCCAAGCCCATTCCCGGTGCTCACTCGCTGGGAACCAGCTTTACCGAAGGATTTAAATTCAATTTGTTTTATTGAAGTTTCTTTCTTTTCCCCCGCCCAATGCATCAAACTATCACTTTACTGAGATCAGCTGCTCTCGGCCTCCTCTGCTCGCCCCCCTCTCTGCTCGCCCCCTCCTTCGCCCCCCACATCCCACTGTCTGGATGAGCCTCTAATTCTCTCTCCCCTTTCAAGCCCACCAACGCTTCCTGCAGTATTAGCCGTAGAAATGCCATGAATTTCCTTTGTGTTCCTGCTTGAAAAAGGCAGAGGGGGAAAGGAGAAAAAGCACAGCGCGTGGCAGCGCTGGGGCTGACAATAATCTCTGCGGTTTTTCTCCCAGCCCCAAGTTTATCCCTGTGCAATTCAGCGTAGGAAAGCTAATAACGATGTGTCAGGAAGACCTGATGGATATTTGCAGAGTGAACGGCGGGGCCAGCGCTGCCTCCTGCTCTCCCACCCAGGGTTTATTTGTGTCTAAAGACCCCGGCTTTTTCATGCGTTTTAATATTAGTGATTTATAGGGGTGGTGTCTCTATTTTTTAGGCTTTCTCTTTCCCCTCCTACTCACCCCCTCCAGAAAACCCCAGATCCCTGCCTTGATTGCTCCTCGGCAGCTCTGTCCTGTCGGAGCCTGTACAGAGCAGGGAGCTGCCAGCCCACCCCCAGCACAAGGGCAGAGCCCAGCACCATTCCAGTGCAAGCACACACACCAGTGGCACTGGGACATCTCCCAGCACCATCCCAGTGCTGGGGCTCCTCAATTCACAGCTCCTGTAACGAAACAGGGTGACATCAGAGAACAGGCAGTGCCCACGGAAAGGCAGCCCATTATCCCGCTGCCTCTGCATTCCTGAGCGCAGAAGGGCTCTCCCGGACCACGACCCTGTCCGGATTTATGCCCCTGTTTATCTGTCAAGCCATCAGTGGGGAGGGTGGGAGGATGTTTGAGAGTCAATGCCAGGAGATGGACACTCTCCTTTGCCCTCTCTCATGTCCTTGTGCAGGAGGGACAGAACCTGGGAATGGGGCACAGCCTGGGGATGGGGCACAGTCTGGGATGGGGCACAGCCTGGGGATGGGGCACAGTCTGGGGATGGGGCACAGCCTGGGAATGGGGCACAGTCTGGGATGGGGCACAGTCTGGGATGGGGCACAGTCTGGGGATGGGGCACAGCCTGGGAATGGGGCACAGCCTGGGGATGGGGCACAGCCTGGGGATGGGACACCCAGTGTCCCCAGGAATGGGGTTATTACCGGCCTGGTTGCACCTAGAGGTGGAGAACTGTGAGCAGCGGTCCCTCCCCATGGGTTGCACTGCAGAAGGGACAGAACTGCTCTGTCCTTCCAGAGGGACTGAGATCTCCAGGGGTATGAATTGCCTGGAGGAGGTAGTCCAGAGTTTACCTCATCCCAGACCTCCCTTCCCACCATGACAGCTCTCTGGAGCCTCAGAGAGGATGGAACATTCTTGCTGCCAGGGAAGGGGAGGGTCTGAGTGCTCCTTGGTGCCAGCATCTCCTATGTGGATTACTGGAGCTGCAGTGGGAAAGTCAATCTGCCTCATAGGGTTTCCAGCAGCTACCAGTTTCTAATATTTTAAAGCGTTTGTTCACAACACTTATTTATTTGTGTTCCTTAAATCTGTGGAGGGAATTGCCTCAGGCTCACAAGAGCTCCCAGAGCTCCTGGCTGGCATCAGACAGGGGTGAGAAAAACCACAAACCTATTAACGCAGAAGAAAGTAAAAAAGACAAAGGATCAAATCCTTGTTTTCACTACCTGTGACCTCCAAGTCACAAGTAAGAGGGAGGAGGTGATGAAACGCAGCTTCGGACCAAGCACAGCATCCTCTGCTGCTCCAGGGTTTTGGCTGTACCAGCAGCAGCTCAGGCCTTACACCTCACAGATGGCTTGTTCTGGGGAGATTCCCAAGTTACATCTTCCCTCTCTGCCTTTTCATACAAAATGGGACCATCCGTCTGTTCCTCCTCCCATTTTCTTTCTCTGCACAGGTCATACTGCTGCTCGGTGCACAGGCAGGCTGCTTCTTCCCCAGAGTCTTCCTCGGGGAGCACGAGTGGGCCCCGACCTCCCCCAGATCCCACTGGCCTTGGTGACCTCCGGGCTCTCCTCACCTTTGCAGGGGTTGCAGTGTTTTCTAAACCATCAGTCTTGAGAAAAATCTCACATAACTGGCTGCTCATCTTGGGGGGTGCCATTACAAGGCCAACCCTTTATTTGGCCTGTGAGAGGTGTCCCTGGGCACTGGTGTCCTCTGCTCACTGAATCCCACAACGGGTAAGTGTGGAAGGGACCACAGTGGGGCCATCCCCTCCTTTTGCGAATCAGGTGCTAAGGGTTATTCTGCCCATCCATGGACAGAATTGCAGATGATCCATAGGCTGGCACACCTGAGTGCACTGGTGTGAAATAGTGCCTGGGAAGCTCCTGCCTTATCACACCTCCACCCTTCCATAGGATCACACCACGTGGGATATATGCCTCCTGCTTGGGGTTCAGATGGAGCTGCGAAGGTGAGTGAATAGGAACAGCCACCTGTGCTCCGTGGTTGAGTTTTTGTGGGGAAGGACTGAATGTGAGATGTCACAAGTGACCGGGATGAGGGGACAGGATCACCTCTAATGAGCCAGCCCAGCTCTCCACAGCATCGGCTTCTCCTCCCTGCCCTTCCTCTGCCCCAGACCTGCCCTCCGAGGTGATAACTGCTTATTTCCTCAGTGGAGAACAAACAACTTCCTCAGTTCTGGGCTCTTCTGCTTTATTATCCCATCCCCCTGCACCCACCGCTTGCAGTGGAGAGTCCCCGCACTGGAGCTGCAGAAACAATTATGTTTTCATTACCAAAGCAAATTAAGGCGCTTGCTTAATCGAGTTTATTAAATACCAGTGAAGTCCCTGGGTAAATGGATGGCAAAGCAGCTTCCTATGCTCAGCTCAGGGAGGAAACAGAACTGTAATCAAGGCGCTGGACCCGCAGGGCTGGGTGGGCACGGCTGGGTGGGATGTTCCCTGTCCCGGGGACAGCACCGGCCTGTGGCACATGGCCTGGCTGTGGGACCTATTTGAGGTCTCTGTCCCTGTGTCCTCCCAGCCCTGGGGCACCCCACCGAGGCTGGGAGCTCAGCAGGAGCAGGAAGGGACAGGCTGCAGGGTAAGCCCGATTCTTCTCTGGATCAGCACTTTTCCTCTCTTTCCCATCGCAGCCTTTGGCGGGTTATTTTTAGCTCTGTTATTTCCCTCAGGCCAACTTTTCTGTAACATTTCATCCCTTTCTCCATGTTTCTGGTTGTTATGTTCCTCCTCCAAGCCGCCTTCTCCTCCAGATCTCCATCTGCCTTCCCCCATCTCCAGCCTCTCAGGGAATGAGGGGTGTGAGCTCGGAGTGGGGATGGGATGGGGTGTGGGCAGAGGCTGAGCCAGGCTCCGGCAAGGAAGGGCTCCAGGGACAGGATTTTGGGAAGCTCTCCCAGCATCGTCAAGGGGATTCTTCTATGGGTCAGGTGGGAGGAGCTGGAAATCCCCTGGCAGTGCCCCAGAAAGTGGATGTGTTCCAGCAGATCTGCCAGGCAGAGCGAGGAGGAGTGAGGGAGGCTGAAGACACCCCAAATGTTCCCCCAGCCGAGACGATGGGCTTTGCTCAGTCCCCAAACCCTTGGCAGGAGAGTGACGGCTGGGGAGAGGAGCCCCGAGCCACTTGTTCCCTGCGTCCCCTGGGGCTTGCAGGTCCCTGCCAGCGAGGTAAAGGGTGACACAGGGGCTGGGTGTCCTCCTGTGCTTCCCTGGCCTCTGTCCCAGTGCAGACTGGCAGGCACCGAGGCACTGGGGGGCTTCCTTTCCCCAGGTGTTTTTTCTCTTTAAGCGTGGCTGTGCAGATGAATGGATTTTAACAGACCAAACCTGGCTTATTAAAAAAAAGATAACCAAAGTGTCAGGGCTGATTTGAAATGGAAAACAGGGTCTGGGAAAGGAAAAATAGAAAGACAAGACTCTTTTCTCTTGAAGTGCATCAGGGGACAGGGAATGGCCTCTTCCCAGTTTCTCTTTATCCTTTCTTTCCCCCCAAAGCTAATGTCTTCATTACTCCTTGTGCAAGTCCATCCCTCCCCCAGCTCTGCTCGGGCAGCAAGCAGGGCCAGGGAGGGGGCTCTGACAGGGGTTTGTACGCTGGCTTTGTGCCCAGAGATGGGCAGGGGCTGGGGATGCCCTTGCCAGCCCCCTCCTCTTCTCCAGGTAGGAAAATAGATGAGGTGTGGAGCAGCAGCCCTGGGTGCCTCAGCAGGGCCGGCGCAGGAGCAGGTGGGACCCTCTGTCACAACCCCCCTGCAACACCCCTGCTACCTTTGTCCCCACGGGGGAAGGAGGGCCCAGACTTCCTTCTGAGTTTATTTCACTTTCCTCTGTCACATCTGTGAGACCTCAGAGGAATCACAGGAAGATTTTGGGTCTCTCCACTTGCTCTCCCAAGAGCTGATGCTCCAGCACCCACAGCATCAGCCACTGAGCACCCTGAGCATCTCCCTCGCATCCACGTGCCTGAGCACTGGGGACTGCTCCCAGCCCTCATTTGGGGACATTTCCCAGCTCTGGATTTGGGCACATCTCCCAGCCCTGGCATCACCCCTCTGCCCCCCTGCAGGAGGGGAGGAGGATCAGTGTCTCCAGCTGCTGCCCAGTGGTTCCCATCACCTCCCCCCTGCCGGCCCCACATCTGGGGACTCACCTCATCTGGAAAGTTCAGGTTTATCACCTTCTGTGTTATGGCTTCTTTGTAACAAATCACCCCAGAGAGAACCAAGAAGGTTGCGATGGCTTGGACTGAGCAGTAAAACCCAGGTTTATTCATAAACCCAGGGTATTCATATTTTATAACGTGAAATCTCTGCTTGCTCTGCGAGGGCCTGGGAGCTCGGTGCCTTTCAAGCTCCTGAATAGCAAAATAAGGCTTGAAAGAGAACACTGCTGGGATATTTTCCATCATTTAAAGCAGGAGGTTTCATTCTTTCTGTTTCCATCTCCCTTCCTTTCCCCTTCCCTCCCTCTTCTCTCTTCCCTCAGTCCCCAGTGAGGATGTTCTGTGGAGACCACCAACCCCAGGGTAGGGGGGTGTGGGGGTCGCACTGAACAGTGGGGGCTGGAAGGCGCATTTTCACGACTGGAAGTCACTCGTGAGAGCTCCCTGCGCTTGGGAAGAGCAAAGATTCCAGCAGGCACCGGTTCCCCGGCAGGTGTCACCGGCAGCGCGTGCGGGATGTCACCTCCTGGGCAGGGCGGCCGGGGACGGCCTTGACCCCCGGGCCGGGGGACGCTCCTGGGTCCTTCTGCTCCAGAACCCCGCGGGGACTGTGGGGTCGTGGGATGGAACCCCTGACGGAGCATCCCGGGGGGACCGGCGGGTCCTGGCAGGGGCTCGGGGGAAGGGGCGGGCGGGGCGGTCAGTCCCGCGCTCTGCCACCAGGGGGAGAGCGCGGCTAAGGAGAGCTGGGATGGGGAATGGGATCGGGAATGGGATGGGGAATGGGATTGGGAATGGGATTGGGAAGGGGATTGGGAAGGGGGAAAGGGAATGGGGAAAGGGAATGGGATCGGGAATGGGGAAAGGGAATGGGATCGGGAATTGGATTGGGAATGGGATTGGGAAGGGGGAAAGGGAATGGGGAAAGGGAATGGGGAAAGGGAATGGGGAAAGGGAATGGGATCGGGAATGGGGAAAGGGAATGGGATCGGGAATTGGATGGGGAATGGGATCGAGAATAGGATCAAGAATGGGATTGGGAAGGGGGAAAGGGAATGGGATCAGGAACGGGGGAGGGAATGGGATTGGGAATGGGATCGGGAATGGAATTGGGAACGGGAGCGGAATGGGATCAGGAATGGGATCGGGAATGGGGAAAGGGAATGGGGAAAGGGAATGGGATCGGGAATGGGATCGGGAATGGGGAAAGGGAATGGGGAAAGGGAATGGGATCGGGAATGGGATCGGGAATAGGATCGGAATGGGATTGGAATGGGATCAGGAATGGGATTGGGAACGGGGAAGGGAATGGGGAAACAGGCGCAGGAGAGAGGGATCCTGATCCCAGGGACAGAACTTCCCTCACTGGCACTCAGAGCTGGGAGCAGTGGGAAAGGGAGCCGACAGGGGATTAACTGACTCTCAAGTCAGGTTTGTTTAGAATCTTTTCGTTTGAAGTTTTTTTGTTTTGTTTTTTTTTGTTTGTTTGGTTTGGTTTTTTGTTTGTTTTGGTTTTTTGTTTGCTTGTTTTGTTTGTTTTGTTTTGTTTGGGTTTTTTTTTTTGAATGGGTTGAATTTCCAAATTTCAACCCAAATCCTGTTAATAAATGTCTTCTTGGATCTTACAGTGAGCTGGTTTGGTTTGCAGAATGTACCCAGGGACTGGCCAAAGTCCCACACACGCAAGCTACTGTCAGCCGAGCCCAGCCAGGACAGGGCTCCTGGAAGGGATGTGCTGGATCTATCACGATGATACTGGATGAGCCCAAATCCCACTGGCACAGGCTGCCCAGAGAAGCTGTGGCTGCCCCAGCCCTGGAAGTGTCCAAGGCCACGTTGGACAGGACTTGGAACAACCTGGTCAGTGGAAGGTGTCCCTGCCCATGGCAGGGGCTGGGACTGGATGGGCTTTAAGGTCCCTTCCCACCCAAACCTACCTGTGACTGCATGACTTGAGGACACACTGGTTTTCCATGTGGGTGTCTCTGCTTTGCAAATGAGGAATGAGAAAGATCCTTCTCTCCTGGTGTGCAACTCTGCAGCCACAGGGAAGAGAGACGCACCTGCTCCCCCCCAGTCACGCATGGGAGGGATTTGCAGAGTTAGCTCAGCTTTAAAGTCAACTCGTCAGCGCAGTTGCAGGTGCCTGAGTGGCTTCGTAGGGGGAAAGCTCAAGAAAATAAGCAGATGGTGATGAGCAGCCAGCAAAACAAACCCACTGGAGCTCTTTGCCGGGCTTTGCTGGAGCAGCTGATTAGCTCATGGAGCTCACGGAGCTGTGCCAGCGTGAGGGTGAACTGGGGGCCCCGTCACGAGCAGCAGAGGGCTCAGCCCCCGGAAAGCAGGTTGTAACTCAGCAGTTTCCCCTGCATAAGGTGGGGATGAATCACCACCCCTTGTCCCAGCCAGGACACTGTGCCTTGCCAGGGACACGACTGCGATGAAGAGCCTGTTGGATCTTCCTTTAAATTGTGAGGGAATTCAGAAGCGTCTTTGAGGTCTAAAGGGAAAAAGAAAAGAGAGAAACAAAAAAGGAGGTGAATGTAAGAACTTGGGTGTTTCTATAGCAGCAACAGCACCCCGTGATCAGCACTGGGAGAGGGGGGAGTGCAGCACGTCACTCACACAGCGTGGTGACAGTGCTGTCAGCCGGCAGATAAGAGCTGGTGCCTCGTACCACTGATGTCCCACCACGTGTGTCTGGGCTGGATCCCTTCCCCAGGAACCTGCTGCCAAAAGGGGGAGGAAGGAAACGGCAGCTCAGGGAACCTGGGGAGAGCGGGAGGAGGCAGAACTGGGTGGGGACCCTGAGGGGGCAAAACACCACGATCCTGTGGCATTTCCCACCTGAGGGACTGCTCTGGAGCAAGAGGCAGGTTGTCCCAAAGAGCTGGATCCCATGACACAGTGATGGGCATGAAGGCCGTGGAGAAAGGGGAAGGTGAGGTCTCTGTGCTCCTCCACAAGGTAGTGGGTGCTGGGAGCTCCCAGGGCAGTGGGAGGGGGGCAGAGCAGCCAGAACAAACCATCCTGCACCCACCACTCACAGCAGAGTGTCCCGAGGACAGGAACTGCACGAGCTGCTGGAGAGTCAAGAGAGCAGCTGAGAAAACACATTAATGCACCATAAAGAATGTCTTTGCTTCCCAATGATCTTTTTTATTACTATTATTTATTCATTTATACGCCGCTGCCTTGATTTTTTTCCTTTTCTTTTTTCTTTTCCTTTTTTTTTTTTTCATTCTCCCAGCTCTTTCAAAGCCTCATACCACCCTCTCCACCCCTGGAGACTGCATTTCAATACTGTCTGATCTTTAGGCAAAGAGTGAAGGGCTGGCTGGGAGGGGGTGCCAGGGGCCCATCAACATGCCTTGCACACGCTGAGCCCAGCACTGGAGCGGGCCATGGCTCCCGCATCCTACAAATATTTGGATTCTGAAAAGTCAAGGTTAGAAATCCCAAGAAAAATAAATATTTTACAAACACAGTAACCGAAAACCTAAACAAGAACTTGCAGCCTCTTTCTGCCCAGTGCATGCTGCTGAACCAGAGTGCTGGCTGTGGGTGTCACAGATGTGGCATCGACACTTCATTTCCTTACACAGGAATGTGACATGGCTACAGCATCACATCAGGCCACTTCTGTGTAGTTTGGGGAATGAAATAAACCTGCCTCAGGATGTTGGGCAGCTTGTGGCTGGAAATATCCCTCTGCTCCCCTGGGTGCTCCTTGGCACAGCTCAGGAAATCAAAACCTTCCTCCTCCACACCCTGGGAGGGCCTATGGGGAGCCCAGACCTGGCCAGGCTCCGGGACTGAGGGGCAAGGGGTGAATCCCCAGTGTGCTCAGGGCGGAGGGGCTGGGAGGGTGCTGGCAGGGCAGCCTGAGACCTGGTGCTCTCTGGGAGGAACAGGACCATGAAATCCTGAGCAGATCCTCCTTGGCATGGGATGGTGCAGGGCTCTGGGACCCTCTCCATGCTTCAGAAGCGCAGGAAGCCCCAGGAAGCAGAGGGACTCCCGACCCCTCCATTCCCTGCGCTGGCCCAAGGGCAGGGGCTGGTGCCCGGTGGCCTCCCCCGTGTCAGACTGACCCGTGCTCTGCTCTCCCAGCATGGGAAAAGCTCCCTCTGGGCTGAGTCACTATCCCATTTCTGACACTGTGAGTGCCACCAGCTGTGGCCATTCCCCTCAGAAAGCTGCTGAGCCCTTTCAGTCAGCAGTTTGTTGGCTCTTATTTGCAGTCTCTGCAGACCAAAGGAGACCTTGTCCCTTTTTCTCATTATTTCGGGGTCTCTCAGGACCCAGAGACACAGATCCCTCTCCAGGAGAGAAGGAGGAGGATAGAGGGTCCTAAACCAGAGAGGACCAAGATGTTAGAGTGCATGGTGCTGAGGTCACTGGCTCAGCTCACCAGGAACCAGTCACAAAGGGTGACCACCATGGCACAGCTCTCCCTGGTCACGCTGAGCCGCTCCCTTTGCAGAGCTGTGGAGGAGTGAATAAGCAGGAGGGACTTTGTTGGCCTCTCAGACCTGGACACAAGATGGGCCTGACCCTCAGGATCCTCCTGCTGCCACCTCCAGCCTCCCACCCGTGCTCCAGGCACACAAGCACCCACCACTACAGCTTTGGGGAGGGTCACGTCTGCGTGGGGCTCTCTGGTGTGGTGGTTGCACATTTTGTTGTTGTTATTTTTAATCCGGTATTGTTCTGGATTTGCGTCAGAGACAGCAGGTTGGAGAACCGTGCCTGGCTCTTGGAGCAGAATGTGGCAAGGTTGGCAATGCCCTGCAGCTCTGGGTGAACGTGTTGCCTCCAGCAAGCTCTGCTGCTCAGCAGCAGCACCCATTGGGGTCCAGCAGAGTGGGGGGATGAGCTGCCAGTGCTCATCTAAAGATTTCAGCAGTTTTTATTCACTCATCACTTTGAGCTCCAAAACTAAGGCCCTGAGTATGAGCAGAGTAAGGGGCGGGTAAGGGCTCTCAGTGCCAGACCAAGCAGAGGAATTGGTCCTATGGAACACTGCAACGTGTTGGGATCCATCCGCCTCATGGGAGAGGAGCTCAACCTACCCCTGGGCACAAGGCACCCCTCAGCATCCCACCGTGCACCCCACAGGGAGCTGCCAGAGAGCCAGCAAAGGCACATTCCACCCTGGGAGCCCAGAGGTCCCAGCCCAGGAAGCCTGGAGCATCCTGTGTGCATCAGTCCCAGCAAGGTAAATCCAACACTCCCCGAGCACAGAAGTGTCAGGGGTGGGGACTCTTAGCCCCGGCTTCCCCTCCCTCGATGGATGGAAATCAGCCCCAGTGAAGTCAGCGGGGGTGGAGCTGCTGGAACACCTCAAGAGGGCCGACGGCAGCAATTGTCCCATGGGAGAGATACGAGGCTGGGACTCGGATGTGGCGACCTTCTTGTCATTGGAGCAGTGCTTGCCTTCCCCTTCCCCTCCTCACCCTGCTCCTCATCTCCCCCTGTGCTGAGTCATGCCCTGCCCTGCTCAGGAACAGGGGGCTGCTCCTGCCCACTCCCCCCTGCGGGAAGAGCCCCCCGCTCACCTGCCCCTTGGCACTCACAGTAACCTTTCCGCCTGGCATTTTCATGCCTCGAGGAATTAGAAAGAAAACATGCCAGAATCTCACTGAAAGCACCAACTGTTCTCCTCGCATGTAAATGCTGCTGCTCTTTTGATTTTAAATGGCTTTAATGCTGAGTTCATCTGCTAATTCCCCTCCTGCCCCTTGTGTATTGTATATTAGGAGAAATGTTGTTCTGTATCCTGAGCAGTTTATTTTATCGAGTTTAAGAGAAAATCCCATACTGAGATGCTGCAGATAAATATTCATTGTCACATCTGCTTTGGTTTAAGATTGTTGCCTAAAAATGTTAAAAATACAAACATATTTGGTGGGGGAGAGGCTGGGGCGGGAGGGTTGGGGTGGGCTGCTGAGGCTGGCCCGTCAGTGCAACTCGTTAAGTGTTTTATCACCAGCAAGGAGAGGAATCACAATGAGGAGAAATCACTCAAGGGAAGGAAAAAGGGAACAACAGCCCTGAGAAGACTCAGACAGCCCCAATCCTGGGGCCAGAGCGCAGCAAAAGCGGGAGCATCCCCAGTGTCGCTGCAGGCTGCGGGGCAGCTCTGGCCATACAGGAGGTTTTTCATCCTCAGCTGCTCAGAACATCCTCGAGGATTTCTCACACACCTCATTGCCCAGAAATGGGAGTCAATAAACAGCAGCAAGAGTGGGATGCTTTCCTGGTCTCCTGGATGCTGTGCCGTGGGCTGGCAGTGCTGGGAGCACCCACAGACCCGCCTGGGGGATGCACAAATTTTGGGGCCCGGGTTTCCAGCCCAGCTGCCACATGTCCACATGATAAATGGGTGCCCCTGAGGGCACCACGGAGCTCCCCTGGGAGCAGTTCCAGCAGGAAGACTGGGAGTTGCACTGGGCTGTGCTGCCTCTGGAAAGGGCTTGTCCAGGCCAAACTGGGCATGCAGAGTGGCAGGACAGCATGGGACAACGACAGGGAGACCCAGATCGGTGCAGTCTGCACTGTCCCTGCACTGGAGGTGTTCAGAGCCCTTCCCTCCCTGGCTCTGCCAGTCCATTCCCTCTGCTCAGCACTAAAATTTTATTTTACATTTAGATAAACTTGACCTTATTTTATTTTTCTTTCAAAGCTTTTGCAGCTCGACCAAATGCAGCCAGTGGATATGGGAAGGCATAGTAATAAGGATAACGCTTTCCACTTACTGAGCACTTTATATTCTCCGAGCACTGTACAAACATTAACTAATTACACAGAGCAAGGCAGCGGCCTTCTGCTCTGTCCTAGTGCTGGGAAATGGAAACAAGGAAACTCTGAACCAATATGTCAATAACATCAAAGTCCCATTGTCCTGGCCTTGGCTTTGTTGCAAAGGAATCTGAAATTGTCTCAGAGTTTCCAACATGGCTTTGGGCTCTTCACACTTGGGAAACAAGTGTGAAAAAAATGCTTCGGAGTCAGAAGACAAACCCTGATCAAAGTTGGCAGAAGTGGCCACGGAGACCCCGGCACTGCAGCCTCGCCTTTGATGCCGCCTCATGTGGGAGCCATGCAGGCGGCTCTCACACACCAGCCCCCGGGCCCTCTCCGGGGCTGGCATCTTCCTCGGGGCCCTCGTGCATCTGGGGGATGTTTCCTATTAAGGATTCACACTCTGGTTGAGCTACATTCCTAATTGTGGAGACTTTAACGGCCCTAATAGGAAACACACCCGAAGCGGAGTCCCTGTGAGTCATTCTCCCATTGGAGTGGCCCTTGGGCCACATGGCAGGGACCAGGGGGGTGGGGGGACGTAGGGCCAGAGCTTCATGGAGACCCCACTTCCAGCCCCTTGCCACGTTCCCATCACTGCAGCCTCTCAGTGGGTGCCATGCCAGGTGCTGGGAACCCTGAACCCGCTGTCTGTCTGCTTGTGCCTCAGTGGAACTGTGTCTTCAAGGGGACCCTCTGCATTGGCCATCCCGTTCCTGCAGGAGCATCTGCACCCCTGGAGGCAGGAGGGGGGATGGATCAGAGTCTGGTGCTCAGAGGCAATGGGGAATGGCCATGGACATGCTCATTTTGTCATGACAGGTTGGGGTGGTCTGCCCAGGTGGAACAGTGCACAGATGCTCTGCCTGTCCTCTGGGAGAAGGGAGAGGATAAATGGGGCCAGGTGGGGGATGGCTCAGTCCTTCCTCCCTGTGGATTCGGGCTCTGGCCCAAAGTGCAGCCACCCTCTTTAGCAAACCAGGGTGACCTTCGAGTGCTGCCCCTTTGTGCCAGTGCTCAGGTGTCCCATTTGTCATCCCAACAGCCCACACAGCTCCAGGAAAAGGTCACCTGAGCTGTATCAGCCTTTCACATTTATGCTGATGCCAAATTAATTCTTCATCACAAGCCCAAGTCCCCCTGTGCCATTGTTTGATGTTTTGTGAATCAGCCTGGGTTCAGGTGCTCCCTTCCCTCCTCCCCATTGAGAGACACCACAGACAAATCGTCAGACCATGCCTTTTTAGGACAAATTCCTTAATTCCAGGGATATTCTGGCTGAATCTCAGCACATTTTTCTGTGTCTGTTTGACAGCAATACCTGGTGATGTCAGATGAGTCTCTGGGGCCCTCAGCTCTCATTACCAGCCTGTCTAATTAAGGAGAGATGCTGTTGCTGACTGCTTTGGAGAACGATGTGAGGAAGCAACAAATGTCAACCTCCATCACCAGAGTCCATGCTTTTAGGGTCTGGATCTTCAAAGAAGAGACAGGAGGGCAGCCCTGACCATCTCCCAGACAGGGGAATGGCAGGGTCAGCACCACAAGGCCCCATGGCAGCCGGAACTGTTCTGAGCCCCAGAGGGAGCAGGGCTGGGGGGAGCCAGGAGCCTGATCTTATCTGAGCACTCTCAATCCAGTTGCTAATAATTAGCAGGGGCTGGGTGATCATTAAGGCAAAATGAGCCACTCCCCATCCCACCCACCCCAGAGGGAGGTTTGGGTTGTGAAAGTGAGGTGCTTCAGGTTCAGTTAGGAGCACTCTCAGACCTGCAGCCCCTCTGGAACTCCCAGTGAGGCTCCTCTGTATCCCTTGCTCAGGCTCAACCTTTTCCAGGACTTTCAGATTAGGGGTGTTTGTTTGGCACAGGGGAAAGAGGGAACTCTTGTTTTTATTCTTCTACAATGGGAATGTTTTTCCTCCTGTTATTCATCAAATTCTGCTGGAATTTAATACTCACCAGCTCTAAACAGCCTCTTGCACTAACAGTGATTGATGGTTTCCAACAAGTCCATAAATGCTGCCCCTCCTCAGCCCTGCACTTTCTCTCCCTTCTCTCCCTATCACTCCATCTCTCCTCTCCCTTGCTCTCTCCCATCTCCCGGGCCAGACAAAAGCTGATCATGCTGTTGTTATGTGGATTGATTTGTTTTCTGTTTCTGCTGTGTTTTGGGGTAGGAAGACATCAGGGATTTGTGAAAGAGCAGTGAAATGCCATGGCCAATGAAGCTTGACTAGAAATTCCTCAGGTTATTATCTCTCAGGTTAGGGAAATCTGGGTGAATTTCTGTACAGAAACACTTCGGGAGAAGGGAACAGCAAAGCTCAGCAGCAGCTGCCCAGTTCTCCCAGTATAGAGGTGTCTGGAAGGGGCATCTCTGCCCACGGAGGGCAGATGTGTTTCTGCCCACTCAGACCAGCATTCAAGCTTGGCCCTGGGATGGAGGGAATGTGCACAGGATTCCCAGCCCAGGGGAACTGACATGAGCTTCACCCGAGGTCTCAGTGGGATGGAGCAGCTCAGGACAAGGCACCTCGAGTGGCCTGGTGCCCACAGGTAGTGGCAGCAACCGCTCAGCTCTCACCTGGATGAGCAGCTTGTACTCCCAAGATCCAAATCCCAGGTGTGACAGCTGTTGGATTGGAGATGGCTGGTCCCAGGGAACAACAAAGTTGGAGACGGAAGCAGGTAAAGTGAAACCTGGGAATATTGCCCTGTGGCTCCTCTGAAAAATGGAGACAAAAGCCTCCAGCAATTTCTGGCCACAGTGAGGGCACTGTGGGACACGGGATAAGCTGCTGAAGGTGAGTGTGCCAGGCAGGGGAAGCTGAGGGGTGAAGCTCTCCCCGCAAGGCAGCAGCCCCCTCCTCACGGTGTCCAGCTCTGCTCCAGCAGTGCTGGGCTAGAGCTGCTCCTGGGCTGTCTCCTTCACCATCACAGGGACTCCTGGAACTTCACTGGACTTCCCACAAGACAGGATACATTGTCACTGCCTTTTCCCTTCCCTTGTGCTAGCTTTCCTGAGCAAACCTTCCTCCTACCTGGTGGGGGCTGCCCTTCCCTTGGAAAGCCTGACACGCTCCAAGGAGCCCGGGCTCTCCTGTTCGAATTAAGCTACCTGAGATAAAATCTGGGGAGCTCTTAGAGGGAAACAACTTAAAGAGATGTAAAATGGTAACTTGATTTACTCATTTGTTCCTGAACGTTTGATTCCTCCCCGAAACGCCACCCAGCCAGCTGGGTTATGTGTCACAGGGAAAAAAAAAATCCAATACAGGCAGATCCCTTATCAGATCACTGCTGTTAAAAGGATTTGGGGAATGCTAATGCAGGCACAGGGAGTGGGAGATGGGACTGGCTGGCTATGGGTGGCCGAGCACAAGGCAACACCTTGGCTCCTGTTTCCCCCTGGATGTGGGAGCAGGGCTGGGAGGGCTCTTCTCCAAAGGGCTGAGTGAGGGTAATCTCCACTGCCCACCAAAGGTGGGCTCCCAGGCTACACCCACGTTCCATGGAGAAAGAACACTTCTTGCCCAGATTTGCTGGATAAAGTCAGTTCTCTGCGGGTTTGAGGCAGCTGCCTGTGCCTGCAGCACACCTTTTATGGCACAGAGTAGGCAAACTCACTCATGGCTGATGGGCATCCCATGGTTTCCCATGCATGAGGGTAGGAATGCTGTCACATCACTGACTCCAAAGGCCCAGCCCAAGGGAGGTCTCTCAGCACCATTCCCCAGACAGCCCTGATCCCACATGGATGGAGCCAGGACAGAGCCAGCACATGAGATGGGGATTCGAGTTCCACAAGGGAAAACAGAGAGGGTGCCTGGGGAAGTTGTGGACTCCCAATTCTTTGAAGTGTTCAAGGCAAGGTGGGACAGGGCTTAGAGCAACCTGGTCTAGTAGAAGGTGTCCCTTGGCAGGGGGTTGGATCAAGGGGAGATTTAAGGTCCCTTCCAAAACAAACCAGCCTATGAGTCTCTGAAAACACCCCCAGATTATGACCTGAGTCACCCTAATGACTGAGAGAATTGTTTTGCAAATTAACAAATGCAATTTGTTCCCAAACCAGCACAGGGCAAGGTCAGGGCAGCAGGAAGCCCACGGCTCATTCCCTCTGACAACTGCAGCTCTGTTTCAATTACTGGAGCTCATCCTCCGTTGTGTCCTCGCGAGCCGGCTCGAGTCACCCCTGCCAGAAGGATGAAGTCTCGGTAATAGGAGCCCGTCAGCGTGATGGTTCCGCTATTAAACCTGTGCTGGGCTGCGCAGAGAGCCAGGGCTGTGTGTCCAAATGATGAAGGGCAGATTAGCAAGGCCCTGCTGTATTAGGCTGGGAATATATTTAGCTCCTCAATGTGATATAGATTAAGAGCAGCGGGAAGCCTGGCAGTTCCACTTCAGAGGGCTGGGAGGGAACATTTCCATTTAGCTGAGTTGACATTCCCTTCGCACGCACCTGTTGGATGAGTGTCCTGGGCCCTCCTTCCCAGAGGTTGCTCTGCACCTTCTGCCCTTGGGCAGGATTGTTCCACCCCCTGCTGCCACTTTGGCTGCTCCAGAGCAGCTTCTGCGTGAGCCAGACTCCAGCCATGATGGTTCAAAGGGTTTTAAAGGTGTTTTAAGGCAAAGAGGCCTCTTTTTCTGTGCTGTGCAATTCCTTTAGCCCCAGCCATTTCCTGCCCTTGGGTGGGACAGTCCTCATCCAACTCTGCTGGAACCAAACCTGGGGCTGCATTCCTATTTCAAGACTTGCAAAAATGAATGTTTATCTCTTGTTGCCACTGTGCTCAGCTCCATTCCAGTCCCATGGTGCTCAGAGCGAGAGGCTTCTCCCCTCAGGAGGGCTCTGTTACCTGCCCCTGCCCGTCTCTGCCCACTGTTCCTGAGAGCATCAGGCTCAGCTATCCCTGTGCATGGTCCATTCATAAATTCTATGGAACTATAAGTGCCCCCTTCCCACCCCCAGGAAGTGCCACGCTCCTGTATCCTAAGGGAGATACTCACGGGTCCAACCAGCAGCACCAGCTTAGATCAGGTTTGTGTTTTATCCTCACTGATGTCCTGGGAGAACACGTGTTTTCCCCCCCATTTGCAGCTGAGGTTTTCTAAGGAGTCATCCCCACAGGGACCCCAGAACTGGAGACCCTGGAGTGTGTCCCTCTGCCCCTAGAGAGCCCTTCCCAGCATTGTGTCTATTCTGGGTAATCCCTTATAACCCAGGCTGGAAATTCCTGAGAGCTGCAGGGCACATCTGATTATTTGCAGGCCCATGGCCAGTCTGGGTCCTACATGAATTTCTCAGCCATCCCTACACTGAGGTGTGTGGTTCTACCAGCCCTCAGCAGCCCATCTCTCCACAGGGGTAACAGGAAACTTGGGAGACATTGACAAAACCCAAACTTGCACTCAGCAAAATGAAAAACAAACTGAAAAAATCCCCAAACCTACCTCAAGTCAACCAAAACGTTTGGTTCAATCATCAAGCAAACATCCTGTGTGCTCTCCAAACTTTTCCTTTTTAAGCTTCTTAAGCAGGTTTGAGTTAAACAGAGGCAAACTTTGTCTGAAAGCATCACTGCAGAGTAAAACACAAAACTTCAGAAAGCTTTTCTCCAAGATCATCATGACAAAATGCTTTAAATTCACTGATTTTATCTGATTTTTCTCCCTTTTTTGAGGGTACAAAACCATTGCTGCTGCGTGTGTGTCGTGGTTGACCTGTGACTGCACTTCAGGGCAAACAGACTATTTGTCAGAAGGGTTTTGCCCAGTTCTGTGTCCTCTGTCCCTGCTTGGTGGCTGGTGGCAGGGGCACCCAAATCCCTGCAGCCGCTGCTGCTGCTGCTGCTCAGCGGTGAGTGAGGCCACGCCGAGCACTCAGAAAAGCCAGAATTTCTGGTTTCCATAAAGGAATATGGAGAATATTATCCAGTGAGATTTGAAACTGAGGTGGGAAAGCTGCCAGCATGCAGCATTTCAAAGAACCTCCTGTATCTCATATTGCTGAAAACTGGGACGTCCCGTGGGCTCGGGGAAGGGGAGGCGGGAGGGGTGGGGGGTCCCCGTCGTAGGCATGGGGATAGAGGCAGGGCAGGAGAGAATGTTCTGAAGGGTTTCTTTTATACTAGAATAAGTCATAATTAATGCTATCAGGTGGCGGGAAGGCAGCATCGGGTAACAGGAGCAGAGCCTTATCTCTGCCCACATGCCGGGACTGCAGCCCTGGGCCCTGCGAGCAGCAGGAGAGGGACAGAAGTGTCGGCAGTGATGTGTGGGGCAGGACTGGGACACGGCTGCTGCTTCCAGGAGCCTGGTTCCTGTCCCACTGGCAGGATGTCCTGTGAGATGGGGACAGGGAGGGCAGCCAGGCCCTGGGGGGGGGGAATGAATCCTCATGGATTAATCTTCATCCAGGCTCAAGGATGGAGGGTGCACAGGCAGGTGTGGGGACGGGATGGGTACACACAAGGTCCCTGGCACGGTGGGATTTGACTGTCCCACTGCTGTCTGAAGGCTTCCAGGCCTTTTTGTGTCCTGTCAGTGGCTCAGTCACGCTGAGGGGCTGGGCTGGTTACTGGTGTCTCAGGAGTGAGCTCCTGCTGTGATTTAGGCAATTCCTTAATTAGAAGCTGATCAGAGGTTTCCCTGCCTGGGTCTCATGTAACATTAATCTTTTTCCTTACACTTTTATTGGCCAAGCTCACCCTCTTTCTCCCCTCCATAATCGGGTCATCGGGCACACAGTGCCACTTTCATAGGTGACATTGTCCCTGACCTGGGGCTGTGGCACAGGCTGAGCCCGGGCACTGGGTTAGAACATCCCTGACCATTGGGGAGTAGCTGGACTGGGCAGGTTGGAAGAAAAATGCTGGTTTGGGGCAAACTCTCTTGTTGTATAGAAAAAAACATTTAAAAGTCTAGTACTTAAAAGCAGTGGATCAAAACCTCCTCATCCAAATGCCTGTGCAGAGGAAAAGCCTCTGTGATCTCAATTACCTTCCTCTGTGAGGATCCTCACATAGCTGAAATTGTTTAGTTTCTGAGCAGCGACGATAAAAAAAAAAACACAACACTTTAGGTTTTTATTTCCCTGCTTTGGCTTCCCTCGGGAACAGAGCCAGGGTGAGCAATTCCACGCATGCACACACACACAGGCACATCCAGGCACACACAAGAGCTGGAACAGAATCCCAGCAAACACAACTTGTTTGCTTTAATTTTGTTTTTCACTGAAAAAATGTGAACCTCTAGGAGAAAAGACAATGCAACTCGCTTGGCTCAGCTTTGTGGCCTGCCCTACTTTTGGGGAATTTGTTTTCCTGTTTGCAGCCATCCTTAGTCTTAAATTTCTCCTATTAAGGATAAGACTAAAGCTGCCCTAAGCCGTCCCCTCGGGGGGAAGATGAGGTGGGATGGGAGGGCTCATAGGAGGCAGCATGTCTGTTCCCCTCCTGTCCAGGCAGGAGCACAGGGTGGGATCATCGGAGTATCCTGTGAAGGGCCAGGAGTTGGACTCGATGACCCTTGTGGGTCCCTTCCAATTCAGGGTATCGTAGGATTCTCTGATCCTTCCTTCCCCTGCACCTTGCAGGGCTGTGCAGGTGATGGCTGGATCCGTGTGGGTGACAGATGGGTCCCCCTGCCTCGCCCTGCTCTTTCATACCCCTTCTCATCCTTCCCCAGTGCAAAGCAAGTTGTCAAAAGCAAAAACACTTAAAGACCAAACCCAAATAAATATAGGTATAACGGGCGATGAATGGTCCCTGCTCTGAAATTCACCTTGGTGAGAGACGCTGCAGCGAAGCGGCAGCCACGGGAGCTCATCTGGCTCGGCAGCAGAGGGAAATGCCACCACGGGAACGTGTCACCATGTCCCTGCTCTCCGAGCTGCCTGGTCATGTTGTGCAGGCATCCAGAGCATGGCCCAGGGCAGCTGACGGAGGCTCTCCCCTTGCAGACACTCCCCCGCTGCATCCCCTTGCTCTCCCTCCCATCAGTCCGTGATATCCATCGGAAATGAGCTGCCAGTGGAACCCACGGGGACAGAGCCCCACGGTGGTGCTGCTCGAGTCCCCGGCATCCCTCTCGCCGTGTGTCTCTCTTTTCAGAGCCCCGGGTCCCCTGAGGGCAGAGCTGACTTTATTTTCCTGTCTCACGCGGCACAAACAGCCTGTGAACGCGGGCCGAATGACAAATGGGATGCAGATAAGGCAGTGTCTGGGGGAGCCACGGCACGAGGCAGCGGGGAGGGAAGGGACGGCCGTGCGGGAGGATGCAGCAGTCAGTGATGGCCAAACAGGATTAAGGGGACAAATTCCATGGGGGGCTGGAAGGCTGTGGCAGCGCTGGAGCACCAGCTGTGCCAGCTCGGAGCCCTCACTGCCTGACCTGCCCCGGAGCCAGAGCTGCCCCTGCTTGGCCAGGGCTCGGGGAACACACTCCAAAAACCAAGGTGATGGAGAAGATTTTGGTGTGAAGGAGAGAGGATGGCAGAGGGAGAGCAGAGCCCAAGGCACAGCATTGGGAAGGCTGGAGAGGAGGAGGAGCAGAATGGGCATCTGGGTGGTGTGACAGATGTTCTCACCTGTGGAAGGCCAACACCTCAGCACAACCACTGCCCCTTGCTGGGTACCCTCTACTCTGGGTGAATTATCCCATGGCTTTTCTGGTTCATGGCAGTCATTGGGGAGCTGGGCAGATCAGCCATGAAACCAGGAGGAAAAATCAGCTTTATCATGTGGGACATCCTATGGGGACAATCTGAAGATTGGAACCTACTCGTGTTGGGGTGGTAGAGGCAGAAAATCAGAGAGATGTGTCATACCACTGACCTTCCCTTGGTTTAAAAGGTGTCAGTAATCAGAAGGGAGGGGAATGATTTAGAATGGTAGAGGAATGTGGAGCCAGGAAGATGGGGTTGAGGAAAGCAAAACAGGTGATAAATTCAAGGGAAGTAATCCAACAGAGAGAGGCAGAGGAGTGAGAAACTCACCTCTGGGAAAAGATGAAACCACCTTGCTGTGGCACTGGGAGATAAGCTCAAGTTACAGAAGGTGCAGCAATGTGGGGTGGGGGCACAGGGAGCAGGGCTGGCTCATTTCTGCAAAGCCAGTCAGGAAACACCAACCTCCTCAGTATCAGGGACAGAGCCTGATTCTGGTTCTGCTTCTGCATGCTGGGACCCAGCCCAGTCCTTAGAGGAGTGTTTCTTGTTCCTCTTCCCTCTCAGTAACTAACCTTGAAGCAGTTTCCTTGCTCCAGCTGGGATCTGGCACTGAGCACACACCCTGGCAGCCATCGTGGGCTGTGGTGGGGCACAGGACATGAGCCCTGCTTTGGGTAATTCAGTTCTTTCTCTGCTTTGTGGAGGCATCTTAGCAAGTATCTGGGCTGGCCAGTTTCTGACAGCTGCACATGGAGAACAGAGACCCTTTGTGGCCTCTGCAGCTCCAGGTAGGGGTCGGCAGGATTGAAATGAGCCGAGGAAAACTGAGAGGCCACGAGCCTGGTGCTTGCCATGCTGCTCCAGGGTAAACAGGGGCAACTCCACCGCACACACTGGGCTTCCTATGCTGTCAAGCTGGGCCGAGTTGTGTCAGAGTAAGGCAGAAATGAGAGACAGAAAAGGCTGATTAGGTCACTTATTTCATCCTCTTGCCAATTAGACAGGAAATTATTTAACTGCTTTATTTATTTATTTAGGAATGTACCTCAGCAGGAAAAATTCCCCAGTGGCAAATGCTGTCGTTTTGCAAAGGGGAGGGTGAATGTCCAGCCCTCATTCATAAACACATATCTCAAAAAAACCCATCTTATAAAGCAAAATCTGGGAAATAACCATCTCCTGACAAGCCTTGGAGGCTGCATGGGCTCCATGGCTGGAAGGGGGGGGGCAGTTTGCTAAGGGTCCCAGATAATGTTGATTTTCTGGAAGACCCCTACTGCTTTACCTCCTTCACTAGAGACATCTTCCAATTACAGAGGGGTCAAAGTGACCACAGACCCCTCCTGGACTGGAGGCTGTGGCTCATGGGGCAGCTCCAGCCCACCATCACCTCTCACCCACCTGGCTCAGCCCAGCTTGGCCCCTTTCTGGGAAACACTTCAGCTGATGAGGAATTTGCAGTGCAGCTCCTTCAATGGGATGGGAGGGTTACCCTGTTGGACAGCAGAGAAGATTTATGGCATCCATGACTGGAGCCCTCTGGAGAGAGCCCAGGAATGGTCTGAGCTCTGGCCCAGGTCCTTCACCCACTGGGATGCAGGACTGCAGGTCTGGTACCCCACGGTCACAAACAGGGGGGGAGAGCAGTGCCGATGGCTCCTTTCTGGCTCGTAGTCAACAGCACTTCGTTCCCTCTTCAAAATGATGATGAAAACCAATTTCCAAACCTCAGGGTTTTGGGGTTTTGTGGTTTTTTTTTCCAAATGGAATTCTTGCTTCCCAGCCAACCCTGGCTCGAAGTTTGTGAAGCAGAAGGACAGGCATGCTGGAGGAGGTGGGGTGGGGAGGGCTTGGACTGTGCCTCAGAGACCCCAGGAGAGAAAAGCCGTGGCTGGGGCTGCAGCAACCAGGGATGGGAGAGAAGAGAGGGCAGGTCCCAAAGGCAAACCGGGGCCATGGCCCATGTGCCTGAGTCAGAGGGAAGAGAAGATGGCACTGGTGAGGGATGTCCCACTGTGCACATTGGCCCATAGGAGGGCCAGGCTGAGCCCCTTCTCTGGTCCACATGGTGCTGTTTTTGAAGGGTGCTGTTTCTGAAGGATGCTGGTTTTGGAGCATCCTGTGTCAGAGCACACCTGAGCCCTGTGCACTGGCTGCCCTGCTTGGCTGGGGGCTCAGGCTCTGGCTGCTGTGTGCAGAGTTAGATGTGCTTAAACATTCCCATCTGTCGGCGCTGTGATGCTGCTCATGGCCAGAAAACCTCTCTGCCAGGTATGGCACAGCAGGTGGACATGTGTCAGTGATCCTGGGGCTGTTTCCCTGCTCTCCTCTTCCCCTGCCTCGGGAGCACTGGCACAGCTGGGCTCTGTCCCCCTGGGTGATGTGAGAGGCAGCTGAGCCTGAAAACAACCCTCTGCAAGGACCTGCTTGAGGGACGCAGCTGCTCTCCTGTTATCAGACAACAGCAGAGACAAGACAACCTAGTTATCGAGGAAAGAGAGAGGCTTCTTCCCCACTATCCTCTCCACTCCCCCCACCCTTTTCCATGATCATTCTTGTTATTCATTTCCTTTCTTCTCTTCTCCTTGCCAGGCAGACGGTTTCACTGGGCAAATCCAAACTAAAGCCTTGCAAGAGGATGCTCATAAAATATTTATGTAGAACTGCGGTGAACACAAGTAGGATAATGAGGGTCTGTGGGAAATGGGATGTGTCCAAACTCGCACAGTGAGGACCTCGTACGAGACAGAGACACACGGTGGAAGCCGTTAGTGAGTCCTGTAGGGTCTTTACTCATTTCCTTCACTCACAGTTGCTGTGCTGCAACACACCGCTTTGGTTTGGCTTTCCCCTGCTTGCTGGCACTTGGCATTTTAGTCCATGGCAGCTGCTGCCCCACACTGCGTCAGGAGCTGTGGCCTGTGTGAGTCCCACGGCTGTGCTCCCTGGGAGTGGAACGGAGCCACTGTGCCACTGAAGAAGGACAGATCTATTGTGCTCCAGGAGCAGGACAGAGCCACTGTGCCACCAGAGCAGGACAGAGCCACTGTGTCACCGCAGCAGGACAGAGCCACTGTGTCACCAGAGCAGGACAGAGCCACTGGGTCACTGGAGCAGGACAGAGCCACTGGGTCACCAGAGTAGGACAGAGCCACTGGGTCACTGGAGCAGGACAGAGCCACTGGGTCACTGGAGCAGGACAGAGCCACTGGGTCACCAGAGTAGGACAGAGCCACTGGGTC
>JAWWMP010000148.1:6088077-6101607 GCA_035047865.1 Dendrocincla tyrannina | reverse complement strand
AGGACAGAGTCACTGTGTCACCGCAGCAGGACAGAGCCACTGTGTCACCGGAGCAGGACAGAGTCACTGTGTCACCGCAGCAGGACAGAGCCACTGTGTCACCGGAGCAGGACAGAGTCACTGTGTCACCGGAGCAGGACGGAGCCACTGTGTCACCTCTGTAACACGGCACCCTGCCTGACCACCAGCCCTCCTCTCCCAGCTGCCTTTCCCGGTGCTGTGGCCCCGTGACTGCCTGGCACACCCCAACACGGCCATGCAGGACAGCCAGGGGGGACAGGCAGGACTGGCAGAGGGATGCGTGGCAGTTTGCGTCACCAGTGCTTATTTAGAAAGTGGAAGGGCTCAGGTCTGAGCACCTCCCTCCCTCCCTTCCTCCCTCCCTTGCAGTTTGCAGAGCTCTGCTCATATAAACACTCACACACTCAGCTTTAAGGCACACGATCAGCCAAGCACCACCAGAGCCAAGAAGGGGCTCCGAGTGAGCTCCAGTAATGTGCAAACTTATCCCGTCCTGAGCACAGAACCAATAAACAGAGCGGCCCACCGAAGGCAGAGGACGAGCCGCTGTCAGAGCTGTGTTTCACGGCAGCTGAGCTGACTCCTTCTCCAGTTACCGCGAGTGGGTGTCCCACGTCTCCCACGGCTGGGACGCTGCTGACCTTCGGGCTGTCTCGCAGGGCTCTGACCCATCTCCATCCCAAACTGCTCTTCCTGCACAACCAGTCCAGAGGCCGTCAGGGGCACCACTGGGTGGGGGTGAAGCCCTGCCTTGCGTACTCCTCTTCCTCCCTCTGTGCTCTTTCAGCTAGCCCCGAAAAGGTCCTTGAACTCTTGTTGGAGCGTTTGTCCCGCTGGGAGCCATACCACTGACAGATGTTTGCTGTGATACAGGACACGACAGCTTTTATGAGTTGTCAGCTGGAACACAATATTTTTGGGTCTTTAGGTTAAAATGGAAAAGCAAAGCTTGCACGCATGGCTGTGCCAGCAGCACATCCTGCTGCGCTCACAGCACCCCTGAACCTGCTGGAGCAGGAACTCTTGTGTCCCTCACCATCACACCACAGGTTCTGGCTGAGCCCAGCACCTCTGGGACCTTCTGGAACAGGAACCCAGGCTCCCCTCACTACCCCACCCTGGAAAGGCTGCTTCCACCCATCCCGTGTCCTGGGACATGCACTGTGTCCCTGCGGTGACACCATCCATGTGGCTGGGATGTTCTTAGCCTGCTCCATGGACTGTCTGGGATTGGGCACCTTTCCTTTCCATCTCTATTGCTGGACATGCTCCAGAAACGTTGGCCCCACTGACAGCAACACACAGGAACAAACAAGCAGGATTGCACACACATTCCTTGTGATGACTAAAGGGAGATTCCCACCTCTTCCAGGCTGGGAAACCACCACAGCCTTTCAGGCAATTGCACATCAATGTTACCAAATCCTGGAGAATTACAAGAGAAAACCCACACCCGCAGTGCTTTGCTCCCACTGCTGAGGGAAGGAGAATTATCCCCCTCCCTGCCCTCTGCAGCATCTGAGAGCGTTCCTCACCTCCCCGGAGCTGCCTGGTGGAATTGTGTTGCCTCCTGTTCAGGAGCAAGCAGGGATGGTTCATAAAATCATAGAATTGTTTAGTTTGGAGAAGACCTTGAAGATCATCAAGTCCAGCTGTTAATCCAGCACTGCTGAGCCCAGGTTTAGGTTTAAAAGAAAGGCTGCCAGTTTTCAGGTCACCATCTACACCTGGCTTCGTGCTACCATAGAACCTGAAAAGCCCATGTGAGATGGTTTGTCAATGAACCAGCCAGGTCTTTGGCATGACATGGACCTCTGGAATGATGAGGCACAACATGGTAGGGTGGCGACAGAGAAGCTGCTCCCTTGAGGCTCCTGCACAAATGGTGTCTCATCCTGTAAACCAGCACAGGACACTCAATGAGTGCTCTCTGGCTGACTGATCCCACCTTGCCCTCTGCTCCTGGAGATGGATCTCCATCACTCCACAAGTATCAAAGTTCAAGTGTCTCAGAAGAGGAAAGAGTGTTCCAGACATGAAAGGTATTTCTGGGCATCCGAGGAAGAAGTGATTAATCTCAATTACATGGTCAGACTGAATAATCTGCAGCAGCAGATTGGATTACTCTGTGGCTCTTGGAGGGGGGTTCAAGCCTGAGGAGACATTTGAAAGATGTTTTGACTACAGAAGTGCCAAACTTAACCTTGGTGTAATTGGGACTGTGGTGAAACATGGATGTTGTTTTTTGCTTCCTGAGCCCTCTGGACAGCCTGAGGTTTATGCAGCTGCTGCCTCTTTCCCATTCACACTGTGTGACAGCTCCCACACCAGCCTGCTCTTCCCAAAGGCATTGCTCAAAAGAAGGGAAAAAAACAGTGAAGGCAACACAGGTTGGTGCTTCCAAAACCCAGGAACCACTGCCCACCAGGTGCCACGCTTCCTGCTGCTGGATTATGGTCTTCCTTCTCCTGGCCTGGACTTTGCATCCCTCTGGGCTCTGCAGAGCTCCCACTGCCCTTCCCACAGCTCCATGGCTGAGCAGCTGAACATCCCCGCACCTGGGCATTCTTTGGGGTGCACATGCACTAAATCCTCCCCTCCTGGAATCTCTGCTGGGATGCTGGGATGGATCAGCCCCAGCATGGGCTGTAACACCAGCAGGATTTGAATCCCTGAGGACAGCAGTGGCTGCAAAGTGCAGTGACAAGCCAGACACACTGAGCCATGGGCTTCATCCAACAGCCCCCTCAGGTCCTCCTCATTATTTAACAGCCTCTTTCCCTGGACTAAGAAGGCATTACTGATGTTCTGTGGGGACTAATAATAACCTAATCTGGAGCTGCAATGGACTAAACATACACAGCCTGTTCTGAGGCTGACCCTGGAGAGATCCCCCATCCCGCCTCTGCTGCAGAGCTCTGGGCCCTTTGGGGTGAGACACAGCCCACAATTCTCTGTGATATTATACATTTTTAGGTAAGTAGTTAAAAATAAACATATTCCCAGGGGACCTGCAGAGGGATTGAGCGAGGCCAGGGTGTAATCACCTGAGCTGGAACGGAGCCAGGATCTAACTTGTTTTGCAAATTCTTTGCATTGCTTTAGATACCTGCTAACAAAGTGATTATAAAAACCATATTTATAGAAGATTAGGAGCTATGCAATAGATCCACATCCGTAATTAGCCATAATAGATCTGCATTGATTACTATTGATGTTAATCCTCCTCTAAATATATGCACATTAATTAGGCGGCGTTTAACGCAGATGCAATTATTTTAAGAACAGAAACAGTTGGTGGGTGCAGCAGACAACAGGGTATTTATTCATATTTTAGTATTTATTTTTCCCTCTGCAGCAGCACCTACATCAGGTTGTAGAAGAACAAAGAGCATCCGAGTCCAAGGGCCTGGAGCATCCAGCCTCCTGTGCTGCGATAAGCACTTACAAGTGCCTGGGAAGGATCTTGCCAAAATATTATTTTTGATGCATAAAATATTTTCCTGTTACTGTGTAACCCAGCGCCGTGCCAGCCTCCGTGCATGACACTGCTCCTTTTCCCTGCATGGCTGCGGGGGTGTTCAGCTCCAACCCCACAGCCCCAGCCCTGCACGCACCGCCTGCGAGCCCCCGTCCTGCTGCTCCAGGAGCCGGAGGGTGGGCTGGGAATTGCTGGTTGGGAGTGAAATCTGGGTGGGCTCGTGGGGGAGCCTGCAGGACCCCTCCTGAGCGATGCTCAGCTGCGGCTCTCTTTAGGGAGCCTTGGAATTTGCTCATCTCTTTCCCAGCTGGAACACGTGGGGTGTCCTGGTTTGGGCACTGAGTGAACGCAGGCTCTGAAATTCTTTCTCCATTATGATGGTCCAACTCCACCAGGACTTGAATACGACCATGTGCACTCATGATGCTAAAACAACAGCCCCAAAACAGCCACTGGGCATTGGGGTCTATGTCTTAGGAGCTGTTTGTGTGTGAGGTGCCCCAGAGCCTCCCAAAAATATCCCCGCTCAGCCGACAGGAAAGTGGAAAACACCTCTCCTGCCTTCATCCCTTTCTGCCCTTCAACTTCCTCTCTTTCCTTCTGTTTCTCTCTCCCCAAGCACGAAGAGCAGCAAATACACCATTGCAGCCCCTCTCTGAGTTGTGCTGCTCCCCGAAGCACCATGTCCCTGTGTCCCTGTTGTCCCCTCTCCTCTCCATCACCATTCCTATGGAGGCACCTGGGCTGGTTTTGGCAAATGGTAGAGGAGGTGATTCCACCACTGGCATCCTCACCAGGCCAGAGCATCCCCTCTTGTGAAGAGATTTGGTCAGCTTTGGGTGACAAGCATCCCTGAGCATCCCACCACCCCTGAAAGGGCAGGAAGGCATGCCAGGAGAACTGGGGAAAGGTTCTGGAGGCGCCGGGGGAAGCTGCAGGACCACCAGGTGCTCAAGCCTAGCATGGGGTAGGTTCACAGCCACCACCATGGGACATGGTCCCTCTGCAGTGGAGGGAGGAGGAGTTGGCTGCCCCCTCCCACCCACCCTCCATGTGCTGCTGCAGCCAGGGCAATGCACTGTCCCAAAATCCCCGCCACTCCAAGCCCCTGACACCTGATTGCTAAGGCAGGTCCCCTTCCCATGGTCACTGGGTGCACAGAACCCATGAATCATAACCCAGGTCCTGTTTCATAGGGTGTAAGCCCCCTCCACACTTTCAACAATTAGCCTGCAATTTGCTTTCCCCATTAATGGGAAATGGGGGTCTCTCCAGGACATTCTGACAAGACCCTGTTTTCAACATCAGTTCAAAACCTTTCCCTCTTATTTATTTTTCTTCCTTCCCCCAAATCTATTTCCCACCACAAAAAAACCCCCAAAAAACAAACCTCTCCAAACAAAAAAATAAACAAACAAAAGACCCATAAAAACCCAAATATTTTTCAGATCTTTATTATTATTTATCCCACATTCTTCTGTCACATCTTTGCAGGAAACAGCCTCTCTGGTGAGAGTGGGGAGAGAAGATGAGCAGCTCCAGCTTCTCCTTCCACAGCTAATGCGCTGGGGTGGGCAGTGGGGTCCTGTTCAGGGTCGGTGCTATGAGGGGGGCCCACAACACCCACAGAGCTCAGACCAATTAGGGACTTCTGACTTGGAGGGAAAAAAGGGAAAAGAAAGAGCTGTGAAGGCTGGGCTCGCCTTTTTTCCTTCTCTCCTTGTCCCTCATCTTCTTTTTAATGGCAAGCCCCCGGAGGCTTGTCGGCATCCTTCCGAATGGAAATCCTTCCAAATGGAAATCCTTCCCTGCCCCTCATGGCCGTGTCTGAATGTCACCGAGAGGATGAAAGGCAGCCAAAGGCGACCCTGCTCCCGAAGGCACCAGGCATCGGGGGGGACCGAACTAATGGGAGGATGGAGACATCAGGGAGGGGGGTTTGGGGGCAACCTGATGGGTTTTCCCTCCTCCTCACTGGGAAGCAGCTGGAAAAAAGAGAAGCAAAGGAGAAATGCCAGAACTGTGACATTTTTAAGGACTTGTAGGCACTGACACTCATGAAGGCACAAGACTTTGGAAAACCAGGAGAGGGTGTGCTGGCCAGGACCGGGGCTGGTGCTCAGCACCCAGCTGAAGGAATGGCTGAACATTTTCTGTGGTCTTGAAATCTTTGCTTAAAATAAACCTTTTTCAGCTGCAGAGCCCATCAGAACCCCATCTGCCCTGGGACCTCCTCCTGCCAGGATACTCAAAGCCAGCTTGGGACCATCCTGGGCAAGGACAACCCTGTCCCTTTAGCCAAGCCCCGAATTTCCTGGGCTGTGGCCACTCTGTGCCATGGGGCTCTGCAGGCACATCCCATTATGGTAAAAGCTGATGTGCCTGGTTTTTGGCTGGGCTAAATCCCAGGGGAAATGGCTTCACTTCATACCCACAGAACAATGCCCTGGAAAATGGAAACAGCTTTCTAAAGAAATCTGCTTGGTTTTCCCACTTTGTTCTGCTGCTCAGAGGGGGCTCCAGGGAGGGCAGATGAGTTTCAGCCCCAGTGGTCACTTTGTTGTTGGGTTTGTGACCGGGTTCACGCCAGGCTGATGGTCATCCCATGCCAGAGCAGCACACGGTGAGCACAGCTCTACATACTGCTCAGAAAGAAGGAAAAATCACAGAATCTCAGAATATGCTGAGTGGGAAGGGACCCACAAGGATCATCGAGTCCAACCCCTGGCCCTGCAGAGGACCATTCCAAAGAGTCACACCCTCTGCCCCAGAGCATCATCCAAACACTTCTTGAGCTCTGGCAGCCTTGGGGCTGAGCCCACTGCCCTGGGGAGCCTGTTCAGTGCTCACCACCCTCTGGGAGAAGAACATCTTTGTAATATCCAACCTAACCCTGCCCTGACCCAGCTCCAGCCATTCCCTGGGTGCTGTCCCTGGTCCCACAGAGCAGAGCTCAGTGCCTGCCCCTCCCCAGGGGGCTCTCCCTGCAATGAGCTCTCCCCTCAGTCTCCTCTTCTCCAGCTGGACACACCAAGTGCCCTCAGTGTCCTCACACACTTCTCCTCCAGGCCCTTCCCCATCTCCATTGCCCTCCTCTGGACATCTCTAATGGTTTAATATCTTTCTTACATCTTGGTGCCCCAAACTGCCACAATATCCAAGGTGAGGAATTACTGGAAGCAGTAAGGGGTGACTGGGCCCACTGGTACCTTTTGCGTGTATGAAATTCACCCCTGGAAGCATTATTAGAGTATCTCAATTTAAAGGGCTTGGGAAATCAATCCATTTGGCATAATTGTGGCAGCAGACAAAAGCTTTTGTCCAAAGCTCGACTCCAGCAGTTAAAAATCTGTTGGTCACACAGCCCAGCCTGGTCCAGGTGACAGCAGGGGACGCAGAAAGGACCTGGCTCAGCCGAGTTCTGTGCATGGGAGAAGGTGGTAGGAGCAGAGTGAGGAACAGAGGGCTGTGGGGTCTGGCCTTGCTCCCAATGCTGGGCTCCTTCAGCTAATGCTGGGTGGGAATGTGCTTGGGAAGAAAACGCCAGTTCATCAAAACTGAAATATTTCATTAAAATATTTTGGGTCTGGGAGGATTCTTCCAGGAAGCTCCCTCCCACATCTCACAACTGGATTGCTTTTGCCTGTGCTTTGCAAGCTCACGGCCCTGCCCAGGGCTCTGGGGGAGACTCCTTGAGTGCCCCAGTGCTGCCCCACTTACACTGCTCTGACCACCGGGGCCAAGGGGCTGAGGGGTTGTGTGGGAGCCCCACAGAGCATTAGAGAATCACAGCGTGGGTTGGGTTGGGAGGCACCTTAAATCTCATGGATTTCTGGCCATTCAAATATGTTTGGATTTGCCATGTTTTTGGTGGAAGATGGGGACAGGGAAAAGTGTAGTTCCCTGGCACTGGGGAAGTGGAGCAGGAGGGAGAGGCTTGGTGTTAATCGAGAGGGAAGTGTTTGAGACAGAGCATTGGAAAAATGAGCCCTTCCCCATGGCCGTGCTGCTGTTCCAGGGCCTGCAGAGAGGGAGGAGGGGGTAAAGGGATGCTCCTTCTTGAAAGTCTTCTTGGTTCCACTGGATAATCCCAATTTACAAAATAGCTGAGTTTTAAAATGCTGCAATAATCCACTCATTAGCCCTCCCTGCGCAGCAGCGCCTCGGGGCATTTCCCGTGCGAGGTGGGACGGGTGGGTTAGGAGATAATTGCTGCGCACTTGAACCACTCCGGAGGTGGCAGATCTGCTAATTTTGGTGAGTTTCTTCAGGTCCACGGGGAGCTGCCCAGCACAGGGGCTGTGCCGTGCCCTGCCTGCAGCGCCGCTCCCCGCAGAGCTCCATGCAGAAGTTCTGCCCGGCTGTTTTCCAGCCCCTCATGCCAGCACTGACAGCTCCCTGAGGAACGGCAGGACTGGGGTATGGGAGTCAGCAGAGCACCCGAAGAGGCGTTTATGGCATCAGCAGGAGAAGCAGAGAGCTGGGGTGGGAAGAGCACAGAGCTCCCGGGGCAGCTCCTGTCTGGAAGGCAGCAAGGAGAAGTGGATAAGCCACTGAGCTGCTGTCGGGGGTCCCAGGCTAAAACCACCGAGCAGGTCTGGAGTCCTGGAGCTGTGGCTGCCCCTTCCCTGTGATCAAGGCCGGGCTGGAGGGGGCTCGGAGCACCCTGGTCTAGGGGAAGGTGTTCCTGCCCATGGCAGGGGATGGAACAGGATGAGCTTTAAGGTCCCTTCCAACCCAAACCATCCAGTGTTTCCATGGCTCTGTTTATTGTACCAGCCTAAAGAATTCATAGAAGGACCCAAAGGAAATTCTCTGAGCAGAGCCCTCCTGTGGGGAACATTCTGGAATCTGTTCCTGCTGCTTGTGGCCCCTTTCCATCCTCCCAGTGTTACCTTTGCTCATCCTGATGGCTGACTAGGTGAACAGGCTGGCAATCTTGCAACTTAAGGAAAAAAAGCCCAAGGACTGTTTGTTTTATCAACACCACCTTTATTGTTTTAACCAAAATAACATTCTGAAAATTAGGGATTTTTTTTGTTTTTTTTTCTCTTTACTATTCAACTTGTAAAACAGAAAAACACCACTAATACACAAGCAGGTCTTAGGTTTTTTCAGTCTAATCCCTTTTTTCAAGCCAAGAGTGCAGGAGGCATGAGAACAGGAGATGAAGAGTTGGCAAGAAAAGAGCAGAAGAGGCTCCTGGCTGTTGAAAAGTGGAGTTAACACAGCTCAGCTGAGAGGGATCTTAAAATTTTGGGCAAGCAGTTAGTGTTATGCAGCAAAAATATTCAAAAGCAAGGGGAACTTGAGCAACTGGCATTTCTTGGCCAATTACTAGGCAATTGTGTGGTGGCCCTGAGGATGGGTGACGGGGGATGGCACCAGTGAGCTGATGGGAACACACTGCTCCAGCTGGTACCTCCTGTCCACACCAAGGAACCTGAGCCATGTCACTCCTCCCACTGTGAACATCCTCAACACGCTCTGATGTCCAGAACTGCTGAGTTTCCTCCCTAAAGTCTCACCACTGTCATTCTCTTTGCCCAAAGCGGTCCCCGTGGTGAGAAGGTGACGGACATTGGCTGTGTGTCACCCTCTCACCCTCTTGGCCCGGGGTTTGTCAGGTCTGTTCACGCTCTGAAATACAATCCTCGAGAACTAAACTAGGAAAGCTTACAGTTGTTCTCCATTCCTTTTCTCACCCAAATATGTACAATCTCATCAGCATTGCACTGCAGCTGGTTGAGAAAATTTCAAGAGCGCCTTGTTTTGGTTTGGGTTTTGTCAGAAAATGTGGAGCTGTCAAACCCAAGGAGCTGTGTCAAAATGTAATCGTTTTGACGAGACTGTCATCAAGGAAGTCTCTGAGCTCCAGGACGGAAAGGCTGATCAAAACCAGACAGATTGAGGGAGACAACCCAAGCCTGAGACAGCTCCCAGCACAGCACGGAGAGGCAGGCACGGAGAGGCTGAGCCCAGGCAGCAGGGGCACCTCCCTCTGCCCCTCTGCCTCCCCTGTGTGGAAATTCGGAACAGGTTGCCCAGACAAGCTGGGGCTGCCCCATCCCTGGAAGTGCTCAAGGGTTCAAGGCCAGGTTGGCCGGGACTTAGAGCGATCTGGTCTATTGGAAGGTGCTCCTGCCCATGGCAGGAAGGTTGCAAGAGATGATCTTTAAGGTTCCTTCCAACTTAAACCATTGTGTGATTCTATGATTCTATTAAACATTTTGGGGAATAGCCTGCAATCAGTGTGCACCCTAAAGCTGAGCCCCCCAGGTGTCTTGGAAGGTACACCAAGAGGGAGTGAAGATTTGTCTTCCTGTTTCCAGGCAGTCCTGGATCTCTCTACCCAGGAAGACCTGAAAAGGGAAACTGCCCTCTGCTCCAGCAGGATTTTAAGGCCAGGCCTGCAAGAGTTTTGCTAGTCTCTGTTTTCATTAGCTCCATCCGCACCCTGCTGGGATCAGCAGGGCTGGCAGGGGCAGCGTGCCAAGGATGGGGCACTGGGACACCTGGTGCTGCTGGCAGTGGGTGTTTGCTGAGCATCAGCCCAGCCAAGGCATGGCCACCTTAAACAACTCTGCTGCTCTTCAGGAAATGGACTGCAAAATATTTTGTAAACAGGAATATTTGCTTTCAAACCACCACCTGTGTAAACAGCTCTGAAGTGAGGCATCCTCTGAGCCGCTGGAGAACACCCAGAACCCCGAGCACCGAGCAGGGCCAGGCACCTCCTGCAGCCCACACTCAGCGGGGATGTTGAACCACTTTCCTGCTGTCCTGCTGTCCTGCTGTCCTGCTGTCCCCGTTCCCTCAGCATGGGCCATGGGCACTGCTGTGGGAAAGCTGCATTGAGGCTGCTCAGGGTGAGGAACATGTTTTGTCCAGTACTCAGGAACAGCCAGTGTGCAACAGCTTTGCTCTCACAAGCGGTCCCAAGCTAATTTCAATCCAACCCAAAGTATTTTAGTTATACTCCTGAAATTCCTGGTGAGTGTGGGACTCCCAAGGTGCCACCCTCAGCCCCCTGGATGGGTGGAAGCTGCAGCTCTCCTGCAGTTCTTCCCCCCACTCTGTGTGTTCAAGCCCCATCCCCAGGTGGGGCACGGGGGGGGCAGAGTTCCACCCAGCCACACCAGCAACGTGAATTGCTCTGTACACAGCACCTCTGCTCTTCCCCTGCCATCTCAGTGCCACCCTTCTCCTTCTCTGTGGTCGTGGCCAGTATCACTCTCTGATGGTGGGGACAACCATGAGCCAGAGCCCAGGATGAACATCCATGGCGAGGTGGTGCTTGAGCTCAGCACTGCCTCGATCCTCCAGGGGAGAAGCACTCCCCAGCCGTGCATTCCAGAGCATGTTCTGGTGATCTGCCAGACAAGGGCAGCAGCCTGATTGAGGCAATTGGCATCCCATGCCCTCAGTCAGGGCCTCGCCAGCTGTAACCTGGGGTTAATGATCTCTACTTCAGCAAAGTGCTTCACCACCTTTGGCTGAAAAGATGAGCACAAATGCAAATTATCCTGCTTATGACACGAGGAGGTTTATGGCCTGCACAGCTCTTAATAGCACATTAATTATGCCCAGAGTATTAAAAGTGTTCTGTGATTAAGCAAATAATTACAGAAATAGATGAGTAAATGGGGTGCTGGGTGCAGTGCTGGTTCCTGAGCTGATGCTCTTCCACACATTACAGGACCGTGTTTACAGTTGCTCTCGACTTTGCCAAACTTGAATGGTTTGAGAGGAAATTTTCCGTGCCAGTGTCTGCCTTGAGCGAAATCGCTCTGCAGAGTTTCAGTCAAAATGCTTAATCTGTTCCCAGGAATGAAGCTTGGGAAAAAATGTGCTTCATTCTGGCAGCCATTTATTTATGATGCTCTTGCTGTTCATCAGATTTCTTTACAGCAGGAGCTTCCAAGCTGGGAGGATATTTTTGTGCCTGGACTTGCCCTTTGTGTCCTCCTGCCTGGAAAACACGACTGGGCTTGGCCACGTGCTGAGCCTTGAGCAAGGGCAGCTCGCACTTCACCCATCAAAATTTGCTGTATCTTTGCAATTAAAATGCTGTATCCTGGTCAGGATGGAGGCTGTGAAGCAGGAAAAGGAAGGATGGGTGATGGATTAGGGGTTCAGGCACTTGAACATCCCTTTGGGAACTCGTCCCCAGCTCAGGCCATGGTGCCGCCTGGTTTTCCCAGTTGTGATCCTTGCTGGGGAACAGAACATCTTGTGTGCTTTATGCCTTAAATATTCAAATCTGAGATCACGGGAGCTGATTTCAGAAGTGCTAAACATCCATGGCTCCGAGGGAAGCCGTCAGGAGCTGGGCTTTTGAACAGACACTGTTATATAAAAGGCCAAGTACCATCAAAAAATTCCACTGCCTCAAACTGGGCACTCAAAATTGCCAATTCCTTTAATCTTGTGATATCTGCGCTGCAGCTCTCGGAAAGCGAGTGGGGAGCTGGCAAGCACTCCATCCATGGGGGAATAATCCTGCTGCAGAGAAGGGGAGGCAGTGGTAGGCCAGGAGCAGGCGCTGGAGGGAAGCCTGGGAGGAGGCACGGAACAGCTCCAGCCCTGGTTTCATTGGAGTTGGTGCATTGCTGGAATGTGGCAAATGTGCCACCCCTGAGCTGTGATGAGTCAAAGCAGGACTAGCGGCTGGTCATGATGAGAGATGCTGTGTGACCCCTCCACCTGCTGGATCAGGACAAATTTCTTCATGGAAGGGGTGGTCAGACATGGAAGGTGCTGCCCAGGGAGGTGGTGGAGTCACCATCCCTGGAAGTGTTCAGGGAATGACCGACCATGGCACTCAGTGCTCCGGGCAGGGTGACAAGGTGTGGATCAGTCACAGGCTGGACTTGATGATCCTGAAGTTCTTTTTCAGCCTGAATGATTCTATGCTTCCATGATTCAGCTCTCCTTCCAGGCTCCCAAGCTGGGCTCATCCCACTTCACAGGACACTTCCACACTTGCTTCCCATGGTACTGAGCGGCCAGAAACTCCTGGGCAGATCCCAGAGCCTCTTGAGCCCAGACACTGAAGGTGTTCCTGGAGGCTCCCCATGCCAAGGAGCTGTCAGCGTGCTTGGGATCACTGCCCGCATGAAAGATCCTCCGAGGCATCAGCCTGCACTTCAACTCATCTCTATTTATTTTGGCAGTATTTTCTTTTTAACCAGAAATTCCTGTTTTGGACAAAACCACAGCAGTTACACCCTCTGTCTCTCCTGGCAGTCTGGTTCTCCCTCTCTCCAGGCGGCTCCAACTTCTCTGCTGTGTCACATCCAAGCATGAACACCCAGTGAATGTTTAATGTTTGTCACATGGGCACTCTGGGGTCATTCTGACACTGTTTATGATATTTGGAACTCAACACACAGGCAGTGCCTGAGGTCTCTCTGTCGTGCTGGAACAACCAATCAGAGTGGCAGGGAGGGGACATGGGCCGAGATGTCCAGCTGGGGATTCACCTCCGAGGATGCTGCAAGGGGTGTCTGGTACCTTCTGCATCCCCCAGGTCTGCTCCGCTCACTCCTGGAAAAACCAGGCCCAGGGTTTGGGAAGGGGAATCAAACCCTGCCCAGGACCATCCTTATCCCAGTTACCCTTCCAGGGCAGTCAGCTGTGGACAGCAATTCCCACTGGAACAATTTCATCCCTCCCAGCAATGTTTTGCATTTTTTTAGTATACCTTTTTTTTTAATATATCTGTTTTTTGAATGGTTATTTTAAAGATCTAATATATAATTTGGGACTCATTAAAACAGCACAAATGCCTCTGCCATGGAGCCAGGCTGGGAGAGCTGGGGATGTTTAGCCTGGGGAAAAGAAGGCTCCAGGGAGACTTCAGAGCCCCTCCAGTGCCTAAAAGGGCTGCAAGAGAGTTGGAGAGGGACTTTGGCCAAGGGCCTGGAGGGCAGGGCAAGAAGAAATGGGTATTGGGAAGGGATTCCTGGCTGGGAGGGTGGGCAGGCCCTGGCACAGGGTGCCCAGAGAAGCTGGGGCTGCCCCTG
>JAWWMP010000148.1:6046491-6088027 GCA_035047865.1 Dendrocincla tyrannina | reverse complement strand
GCTGGGGCTGCCCCTGGATCCCTGGGAGTGTCCAAGGCCAGGTTGGACAGGGCTTGGAGCACCCTGGGCTGGTGGAAAGTGTCCCTGCCCATGGCAGGGGGTGGCAGCTTTAAGGTCCAGTGTATGGCACCAGCAGCCTGCAAAGTCCATCTTCCACCACCAATTCCAGGTAACACCACCCCCCACCCCTAGGACTCACAGGAATACTTGTGGAACACAAGACAAAATAGAAGCCTCCTAAAAGCATGCAGGGTCCTGGTCCTCTCAGGGAATTAACAGAGAGTCTGTCTTTTCAAATTTGAGAGATTTATCATTAAATATTTTTGATGGATTCTCCCAGCTTTAGCCATGCACAAATGGCTTCTGCATCTGCACAGATCAACGCAGCAATATATTTTTAAGCATTCAGGTCAGCCATTAAAATAGCAATTGAGAATATTTTTGCAAGGGTTTTATTCTCACATCAAGCTGCCACTTCTCTTTTCATCTTCATCCCCCCATTATCTCAATATAGGGTGTCCATCAATTTGCTTTTATTTATTTTTTCCAGGCTATTTTAGACAATCTGCTGAAGAAATCTCACTCAGCAATGAGTGCTGACCTTGAGCAGCTCCTTTTCTTTCTCTCTCCTTTATTTAAGAATGTGCAATGAATTAAGACATCACTTATCTCCGTGCTCTTTGCAGGCAGCAGTGGCTCTCCAATCGAGCATGAATGGCAGGTCTGCGGGCAGCTCTGTCCTGGAAATGTGATATTATGGAATCGAGAGGTGACCTGCTTACAGACAAAACAATGTGACAGGAAGAGTCCTGCCTCCCAAATGGGACATGACTGATGCCTCCCCGAGGGGCCGCGCTGCCCGCATCTCATCGGAGGCTCTTGATGTGCAGAGGGAGGGGACACAGAGCATGGAGATCCCAGCAGTGGTGACGGTGCCAGAGTCCTGCTGAACCACGTGGGGCCTGGTACCCAGACCAGGACTGCTCTGCACCCTGCACAGTGCCAGGGCATGGACTGGGACATGGTGGCAGTGTTCTGGCAGTGCTGTGCCACACGTGGCACCTGTGTTTGGGCAGAACCCCCAGGGTTGGCACAGATCGCTCCGCCCTGGTTCAGCTGGGCCAACAGCAACTTGGCAGTGCTTCCCCCCTCAAACCCTCCATCCTGCCTTTCCCTGCCTCCTCCCAAGGTGATGGCAAGGTTGGTGTCTGTAACCTGTGACTGCCTCAAAACCTTCTTCTCATGTAGCTGGAACCTCAGGGGAGAGGAAACTCCACCCTAGAGGGAGACTGAGGTGTGGCAGACAGGGAGGTGGGACCCTGCCATCACCAGCACATCCCTCATCAATAACGCCCAGGAGGTACCAGGAACAGCTTGGGAATGAGCCTGGCATTGTAGGAAGCTGCCCAGCCGTGGCACAGCCCCAGAGCCAGGCTGGCCACTGCAGCCCCACGCTGCCACCACCAAGGCTACACCGGTGTTTAATTACAGTTGGAGGGGAGAGGAAGGGAGGTGCCTCAAATCTCTTGCTTTATTCAAACCTTTCTATACCCAAGTCTCAGAGGTAATGAGGAATTAGCACAAAACTGTACCAAACAATAACGACCACATTCAATGCACTCAGGAACTCATGGGAACTCAAGAAACAAAAGGAATCCATGGCATTGCTCTTGGAAGGGCTTGAGCTGCCAGAGACCCTGGCATTTCTTCTCTGTCCTTCCAGTGCTTGGTGTTATGGATTGCAGGGCTGGGATTCTGAGCAGTGGAGGAGAGCAGTGTGTCCCCAGGGATCCAACCACAGCTCACCACAGCTCCATCCTAGCCCCATCCCAGCCCCATCCCATCCCCATCCCAGCCCCATCCCAGCCCCATCCCAGCTCCGTCCCAGCCCCATTCCAGCCCCATCCAGCCCCATTCCCAGCCCCATTCCAGCCCCATCCCAGCCCCGTCCCAGCCCCATTCCCAGCCCCATTCCAGCCCCATCCCAGCCCCATTCCCAGCCCCATCCCAGCCCCATCCCAGCCCCGTCCCAGCCCTGGCAGCCCAGATGTGATCAATAAAGCACAGAACTGTGGACCTGGCTATCAGATTGCTCAGCTTTGATTTAAGGAGTTTCCCTGCCACCAGGGACAGAACACTTGGGATGTTTGCATGGAAACAGGATCTGTGTTTAAGTCATTAAGCCAAATTCACTGCAGGTGGAGGCAGAAGCAGTCCCATGGACGGGGCTGGGACTGTGCCCACTCAGGGGCTGTGCCCAGTCAGTGCTGTGCTCCTGCACCCCAAGCAGATCCTTTTGGGTTCCCTCTCTGCTTCCAGACCAGGCAGGGCTCTCTGGCTCTGCTCCATTTCATGCCAGCCTTGGGAATTGCTCAGTGGAGGTGACCATCCACGGTGTCCCCCCCACTGTTCCATCCCAACCACCACCTATTACTGCACCTTCTGCACTGAACCACAACTCCACCTGATAGGGCCTAAGAGATGCCACTCCCTCCATCTTCAGCCTTTCCCTCCTTATATCAAAATTCCAAAAAAGCCTTGTTGTCACTGAAATTAAGCCCTCTCAGAAGCAAGACCACTGCCCAAGGCTGGACAAGGCTGGAGGAGTCTCAGCACTACAAACCTGGTGCATCCTCTGCCTGTGTCCCTGAGGTGCCCCCTGCACAGCCCCCACTCCCATGGGAAGCTGCGTGGTCAGCACCCCCAGCACCACATGTGGGGCTGGAAGGGGCATGGGGGCTTTGTCACGTGGCTGCAGGTCCCATCCTCATGCTGTTCTTCTGCCTCTATTCTCCACCACCACTGTCCCATCTTCCAAGTGGCCTTGAGCCTTCAAAGAGAGGGGGAGAACCGGGAAGAAAAATCCACAGAGATGACTCTTAAAAAATTTAAACAAAAATATCTGGTCTTTGCCGATGTTAAAATCGGAGCATTTCATTAAAAGGCTGCAGGGCTTTTAAAGACAAACTCTAAGCAGAGCTATGAATAATGCAGCTTCTATTCAGAACATGAAGATTTTAGCACATCCATAATACATGGGGTCAACCTGGGAAGAGGCTGCTAATGCACGGCAGTGCAGGAGGCAGCAGCCTCCACTGCTCCGAAGGAAAACAAACGCAGGGGCTCGAGGAGCTCTCCCACTGCCCGGGCACTCTGGGCTATGGCGAGACTCGGAGGGATTTTAAAATCCTTTTTATTGGTGTCTTTCTCAACTAAAATAAACTTGGTAATCTCATTAAGAGCTTGGGGGCTGATCCAAGAGAGCTGGATGTGGCCCCCAGAACTCCGTAAAGAGCTGGCAGTGGAGCTGGCTCCGTGCTCTGCGCTGGGAGCAGGGGGGCAGCCCGGGCTGTCCTGGCGTGCTCCGCACACTCCAGGCTTTGCTGTGGGACACGGAGCAGGGAAAAGCAGGACAAGGCTCGGCTTGGGCAGCCAACACTGGCCCCACAGCACTGGATCAGCCCTGAGATGAGCTGGTGGTGCCTCGGTGGGTGCTGCAGCCCCCGGCTGGGATGAACCTCATGGGGTCACAGGATCACTGAATCATTCAGGTTGGAAAAGACCATCAAGATCATCAAGGCCAACCTCTGACTGATCCCCACCTTGGCCCCCAGCCCAGAGTACTGAGAGGTGTTTCCTTGAACACCTCCAGGGATGGAGACTCCACCATCTCCCTGGGCAGCCCCTTCCAGCACCTGACACCCTGTCTGTAAAGAAATTCATCCTGATGTCCATCCTGAACCTGCCCCGGTGATTTGTGTGTAGGATGGTGGGTTTTAAGAGAGGCTTCCCCTGCTCCCTCTCCAAGCTCACCCCGAGCCTCTCCAGGTTCTGCAGCGAGCACTGGATGGGGCCCTGTGAGAGCTGAAAGTGTCTGAGCTGTGGGAAAGGAGCCAACGGATAAACATCACACTCAGGAAAACACAATCGCTGCAGTGAGGAAAATTGATTCCTCTAACAGTTTTATTCACATAATGTTTGGTGGCTTTACCAGAGCTCCCGAGTTATCTCCCTCCTCCGCTATTTAACGCCGCAGAGAGGATGTTCTCCCAATCTCTTATCTCTTTAATAGCCCTTCCTTTTGAGAGTGGATATATCACCGGATCTGCTGCGGCGTCGGTTACCTCAAACACGGGTTTCTGTTAAAAAATGTTCCCCTTTCAGAAAAAAAGGACCATGTAGGAATTGCTCATGCCCATAAAATGAAACTAGAGGAAAAAAGGGTTTTCAGTGGCTTTTGTGGGACTAATGGGGAACAATCCATCCTCTGGATCAGGGCTGTAAAAATCTGTTTTGGCCAAAAACCTGAATTGCTATTTGCATATTTTTTTTCCAACAAAAGAAAATTTATTGACAAACCCCCACGACTTTGGTTCAGTGCCTGTGCAATCTGTCAACAAGGATGAGTTCCCCACATTTAATCCAATTACACAAATATTCTCTCTGAAGCATCATTTGGGAAGGAAATAGGCAAAATAAAGTCACTGAGGACTTTTTCTCCCCTGTTTTGCATCAAAGCACGAGCTGCTCCTCCCTCATGGTGTTGGCTGAGGGGACCCTGTGGTGGCTGGAAGTGCCACCTCAGCACAGCCCCCACAGAGGGACCCGGTGAGGAAACACTGGCACAGCCACAGCCCCAACTCCACATGGAGAGCTTGGGATGTTTTATGGAATTCCCACCCCCCTGGCATCAAAAACCTCCCTGGAAGCTGTGGCGGATCTGGGGGCTTGGGTCAATGAGATGGACAGAGTCCAGCTCTGGCTCAGCAGCATGGGGATCATGGAACCACAGAACGGTTTGGGAGGGAAGGGATCTTAGAGCTCATCTTGTTCCACCCCTTGCCATGGGCAGGGACACCTTCCACCAGCCCAGGGTGCTCCAAGCCCTGTCCAACCTGGTCTTGGACACTTCCAGGGATCCAGGGGCAGTAACAGCTTCTCTGGGCAACCTGTGCCAGGGCCTGCCCACCCTCCCAGCCAGCAATTCCTTCCCAGTATCCCATCTAACCCTGCCCTCTGGCCATTCCCTCATTTTCTGTCCCTACAGACCCTTGTTCAAAGTCCCTCTCCACCTCTCCTGGAGCAACTTCAGGCACTGGAGGGGCTCTGAAGTCTCCCTGGAGCCTTCTCTTCTCCAGGTTTAACACCTCAGCTCTCCCAACCTGGCTCCAGAGCAGAGGGGTCCACGTGGAAAATGAGATGAACCCGTGGATCCTCCTTTACTCCATGGAGGGGAACAAGTGGCTGCTCATCCTTGCCCAGTGCTTACAGTCACTGCAGGGCCTGGCAGGCTTTGGTCTGGTTTAACCTGAATCTCCTTTTTCTCCCCCAAGACACAGAGCTGGTCCCCCTTCCCCTGAAGGCAATCACTCTGTCTGACACCTTGCTCTGCTCAGAAGAATTTCCTGATGCTCATGTTTCCTCTTCTCCATTGCCTTTCTCACACTTCACGTCTGCAGCTTTGCCTCCATCTGCTTTCCCTCCTTCCTTTCTCCCTCTAGGGCAGGTGGAGAAAAGAGAAAGTGCCTGTGGACCAAGAAAAAATTCACTGTGGCAGACATGGAGCTGATTTCATTCCTGGAGTAAACTTGGGAAAGGCTCCAGGCTTTCCTGGGGGGGAGTTTGGCCCACAAGGAAGAGAAGGCATGGGGAATACATTAGGAGGGTCACCCTACTGGCTACAAACAGGCTTCGTATTGTTACCAAATGTTCATTAATCCAAAAATAGAATTTAAGAAATGTAGCAACTTTGCACAAGGAATTCAGACAATCCAGGAAATCCAGAGGTAGCCCCATGACCCGAGAAAGCCCCAGAGTACCCCCAAGAGTGGGGGCGTGAATGGGGCTGGCAGAGCAGCTCCAAGGATGGAGACATGGGACTGTTCATATATCATCCACTCCAGGGAGAGCAGAGGGGCAAAAGCCAGGAACAAATATCATGCTGCCTCCAGATCCTGCCGTTTTGGTCGGAATACAACAGCAGAGGCAGCTGGTGCCACCAGCTCTGTGCTGGAGAGCTGGGACAGGCCAGGAGAGGACTGTGCTGCTTGGGGTCTGCTGGACCCTCCTCCTGCCCTTGAGCATCTCCTCGACCTTCAGTGAGGGCAGCAGCAACCACATTCCCCTCTCTGCACCTCCAGGCATGGCCACCACCACCTGTAATGCCCCTGGGATGTCACCTCTGCATCCCACCCACACCCTCCTGCCTGCTGGGGCAGACCCTGTGGGATGGGGAGTGTCTGTGGGGCTGACTGACCCCAGACAGGAACACGCTGTGTGACACCAGCTCCGGGGGCTTTACTTCTTGCCAAAATGGGTTTCCTTCTTTGGGCTCCACACCGTCGCTGTCATGAGGGACCCTGTGGCCCGCAGTGGGTCCACCCCAGTTCACATCTCACTGCAGCACCAGCACATGCACAGTAAAGCCTGAATGTGGATGAGCTTTGTACTCTAAAAGCAAAGAGGAAGGTCACTGTCAGCAGAGAGCAGAAACTCCTGCTGTGGGGGAAGAGGGAGCTGGGCGAGCAGCTCTGCCAGGGCCTGAGGAGGACCCAGGGCACAGGTTTCCCACTGTCCTCACTCAGACCTCTCCTGCCTTACGGTTCACAATTTTCTGATGGTGCAGTTGGAACTGGACCCTCTGAAAGGCAGGAAAAGCAGAGGTGTCAGCAAGAGCCCCAAGGAAAGAGCCATCCCAGGATGGAGAGCCCATCTATCACCAGGAAAAGCTGTTCTCCATGGGCAGAAGGCTGGCACCTTGTGCTGTGCTGGAGACCCTGGGCATTGAGGTCAGGGAGAAGTATTTGGTGGTGTCCTGAGGTCACCTCTGTCCAGGTGACAGGGAAAGAGGCCACGGTGGCCCCAGCTGGGTCACCTGGGCATTTTCACCCTGTCAGGATCACCCATGAGTTCACCTGGGAGCTGATGTAAGTGTGCATTCATCTGCCAGGACAGGTACGGTGCTTGCACTGTCCATCCTTCACAAATATTTGGATTTAATCTAGATTTGGGAGCTGCAGCTGCAGTGAGTGAGGGGACATCAGGTCACTGGGGCTTAGTGTGTGGGGCTGCCCGTGGGGACCCTGCTGTGGTTCCCAAGGGCTGGAAGGGCAGTGGGGGCTGTCTGGATCTGTGGGTCAGTCAGAGCCCTCTGACAGCCCTCCCCAGGCCTGGCTTTTCCCACGTCCCTGTACAACCCCACGTGTGAGCACCCTTGCTCTTGTCCCCACCCAACGTGCTCTCAAAGGCAAAGCTCATTTCAGTGAACCCACTAGCTGAGAGTCCAACCAGACCCTCGCCTTCCCCCTCTGCCCCTGGGAACATCCACAAAATTGGCCAAACTGAATGAGAAGGGAGTGAATGTGAACTGATTTGGAGAAGAATTACTCCAAGAGACTAAAATATCACTGGCACCCCAGTGGCTTTAATGCATTCTGCCTCTTGGCCAGGAATGAATAACAATGGAAAAGCAACCCCGGAGAAATATCAACCAGCCAAAGTGCAGCGGCAGCACAGAGAGGGGGCGGGGGATGTATTCAAACACAGAAAACACTGAGAACACAAAAGATGCTCAAAGGGCACCAGTGGGGAGATGAGGCACGTTGGAAGCTCTGTGTTTCCAGGCTTTTTGCTTGTTTTCCCAATGGCCAGGAGCATCGTGTTTGCTGCTTCCCTGGTATTAACTGTGCAGCAGGTACAGGCTCTCTTAGAGGCTTGGGCACAGCTTAGAAATGGATCTTGTAGAAATTAGAGCCGGCCAAATACAACCATCAGCAGTTTAGGAGAGATGCAAAATCTGGACTTGAAAAAACAAAAACCACAACAAAAAACCTGGCATATTCCAACTACTTGTGTATTTGTTTCTTTATTTTATCTCACTTGCCCCTAAAGGAAAAAGATAGGACTGAACTAAGGCACTTCAATATTTCCTCCAAGCGAAAATTTCTAACTTTTCAATATAAAATTATTTTCATCTTAAAATGACATTAATCCAAATCTGTATTTTGAGTCAGAGCTTGATTATCTCCCCCTCTGCCTAAGGCCCTGCAGCTGTGGGGCCATGGGCAGCAGGAGTGGCCCTGGCAGGGACTTCCAGAGCCAGCACCTCTCTCCTGGTGTCACCTTGAAGGACCATGAAATGACATTGTTTTGGCAAGCTGTGCACCAGGACCTCACTGTGGAGGGGTTTCCTCGGCTCCCACTGTTCTGTCCCCACCGCTGGTTCAGCTCAGGGCTCACAAACCATGGCTGGGCTCAGGTATCTCAATGAACAATATACAAATATTCCCTTAGTGCTCCTGGGTGTTCCCGCCTGTTTTATAGGGAAGGTTCTCCTGGAAAACAAGCATCCTTCCCTTATGCTAGCTGGCAAATAAATCCAGAAAGTAGATGTGGAAAACTCTCAGGGAGTGAGTGTTGAGAGCAGTCATAGCACGGGGCAGGGAGGGCAACGTGGTTGATGTTATAGTGGCATCTCTGTTCCTTGTCCCTGTTGTGACCTGGTACTGCCAGGTGAGGATCCAGAGTGAGGACACAGAGGTGAGAATCGCTCCCATAACTCAATAAACACCATTATTTTCCTTATTTTCCACTAAAACACAGTTGAAGAGACCTTTTCCAGTGGCTCTCAGTGCAGCCTCTGACCACAGCTGAGCAGACAAGGGGCTGCTCAGCTTTCCTTCCCAGCAGTGACAGCATCGGGGTCACCAGAGGAAGTCACAAAGTCACCTCCTGTCTCTTCCCAGTTCCCACCTGCAAAACCTGGAGACCTCACTGGGTGGAATGTGAGGGTGGGGTTGAGTTGAGGCTTCTGTGGCTACAGGATGGGGGAGGAGGCTCCGGGGCTCTCAGCTGAGCAGTGCTGCAGGAGTCGAGGTTGCACGGGACAATGAGACTGTAAATCAGGGAAATGGACCTGGGAAAGCTGCTGAGCCCAGCTGGGCTTTCACCTGAAGAATTATCAGACACTCTTAATGATTTGTGCCAATTCTGTGCCACCAATTTTCTCCCTGTTTCATTGCTTATAAAAGGCAACAGCCAGTAGGACTCTGGGACCATCTCCTGATGGGGAACACTGGCCATGGGCTATGTCAGGGACAACTTTAATACGACCTGGAGAGTGCCCTTGGGCAGACACTGCCCGGGGCTGAGAGCTCGGCTGGGTGTGTCAAAGTGCAGAACTTCACCTGGTACTTCTCATTTTCTTTTGCCTATGGTTGTTTCTTCATGTTTCTTAGGATTCCCAGTGTAAGACAAGGAGCTCTTATTAATCTGTTTCAGCGAGTCCTTGGAATGAACAAACTCTTTCCACCTAATTTCAGACCCACTTGAACATTATGGGTTTGAAAGTTTGTCTAAAGGATCAAATGTTACAGAGTTCCAGTTCCAGGAGAGATTGGGGAAATGTTACAGAGGAAAACAAACTGCAGCTAAAATAATTCTGTACATTTTCTACCACACCCTCCGCTCACTAAGCTCCAGCAGAAATCCTCCCCCCAGCAAATAGAAAATTCTCTCCATCACATTTTAATTTTATTTTAAATCCAATTTGTGGAGGAATGGCTTGAAGTCTTTGGGAAGGTTATTGTTCCAAAATATCAGCGATTCAGGCAAACTTCTAATAACATTTCAAGATAGTCACAAGTCCTTTGGGTCCCTTCTGATCACTCTACCAAAGCCAACAGATTGGACACACATCTGAGACTTTTAAACTTTGTGGGCAACTGTTAACAAGCAGAACATCAGGAAATGGCATTCTGTGGTGTTCTGCTGGCACAGACCCGGCACGAGACAGGAGCCGAGCTGCAGATGAAGGGTTGGAGGCTCAGGCACCTGGCCCGGCTCCAACCCAGCAGTGCTGGGGGTGCTGAGCATCTCAGGCAACACCCTCCTCTCCTGGCACGGCCCCGTGAGCAAGAGAGACGTGACAACATCTTGGAGACAGCTCTGCTCTCATGGGTGGGATGCAATCACCCACCCTCTGACAGCTGCACGTGGGGATGGGACTGGCCTGGGCAGGTAGCTGAGTCAGGCTTAAAGGGACAAAGAGGAGGAATCCATTCTGGACATGGGAATAGAGACTGTGCTAACTGGAGGCACATAAAATCCCCCTTTGAGATGGAAAAGTTCTTCATGGATTGGAAAGCAACTTCCCTGTGGATCAGAAAGGCACAGTGGAAGGGATGATGTCCAAGAACAGACCAAGAGATGCAGAACAAGCTGGGAATGTGTTGAAGGCCTTCACATGTGAGATGCTCTGTTTGTGACTGTGGCGTGTGGGATTGTGGCACGTGTTTGGTCACCGGGGAGAGAAGGACTATTATGGAAGTGGAAAAGCCAGGAGAAGCACGTTTTTCCTCTTGATCTTTGCTGTAGAGGACAATGAGGGGAAACATTTCCATTTCAAAGGCGTTGTGCCTCGGAGATCAGAATGTGACCTTAAGGGGGCGGAAAGTCTCTAAGGAGGAAATCAGGGAGCAACTGGAGAAAGTGTAGTAAATCCGCAAGACTGGATGATATTTATCCAGAAGTTCAGAAGGAAATCAAGTGTGAACTCCCAGAGAGGTAGGGACATGGATACTCAATTTATTCTGGTGGTGAGGAGAAAGGAGCCACAATTTCTCCTGTGGATCAGCAGTCAAAGATGACACCAAAATAAGAGTAATATGAGAGGCAGACACCGATGTTTCCAAAATTCTCCACAAAGAGAAAAATTAAAGCATAGCTTGGGAAGAGTTTTCTATCACTTCTTGCTCAGCCGTAGATCACCCGAGGATGTTTTGCTCTGACAATATCCTGCCCCTTGCAGGGGTTTGTGCTCACACGTGGCTCTCCGGTGTGTTCCCGCAAGAAGCATCCACAGGCAGCTCTTGTCCCACTAACCTCAGGTGGGGACAGTCCCCAGCCATGGGTGCCCCTCCTTTCAGGCTGCAAAATCCAAACTGCGGCACAGCTGCCAGGAAGTGTTTTCCCGACGTCAGGCACGAACTCTTCGACAACCGATACCACAAGCCCTATAAAACGAGCCCCGCTGTGAGCCCTGCCAAAGGCGGCCCGGGGTGTGCTCGGCACCCTCGGCACGGCGCGCGTGGGTCACATCCTGCTGTCCCGGCTGGGTGGGATGGGGGGACGGATCCATCACCAACACTCAGCTCCCAGAATGGCTGGATTGCAGACCGGACCACTCTGTGCTCTAATTCCTGTGCAGTGGGTCACGCACCAGCAGGGACCGGGGGACAAAGTCTCCATCGCTCCTACCCTAAGAAGACCCTCGAGGGAGGGAGAGCAGGTCCCAGTGTGGGGGTCCCTGCCCCCCTCGCTGCCTGCCGGTAAAATTATACACCGAAACATCCCAGCTGGGGGACGTGAGCCCATGCAGCGCCTCATTCTCCTGCTTCTTCTGGTTCTCATCCAAAGGCATAAAGGCTCCTTGTGCCGGAGGACGGGCGGCTCCATTCGGGGCCGTGATGGGAGCTGACAGCTCCGGCGGGCAGCGGGCACGGGCAGGGAGGCAGCGCTGCTCCGCTCCCCCCGACACCAGCCCTGGCTCATCCTGCTGCCTGCAAAAGGTTAAACACGAGCACTTCGCTCCCTCTTATTATCGCTTTTTAAATTCCATTGTCCCTAGCGTGTCGCTCGGGGAAGGAACGAACGGGCGATCCATGCTGGAAAGCCATCCCAGTGGCGAGAGCAAGAAACCCCAGAAGTGCTGCCGACGGGATCCGAAATGCTGGACTCATTATCCCGGCACGGGCGGCAGCCCCGCCGAGAGGAGCTGCGATGCTCAGGAGGGATGTGGGGAGGGATGGGAGTGCGATGAGGGGGACAGGGCGAGGGCTGGGGGTAACACCCACACCCCTGCCCCCTGCTCCTCCCTGGGGATTCCTCACATGCCACAGCAAGGGAACACAAATGCTGCCGATGGCTTGCCATCACCGAGCAGCGGCTGCAGCAGCGACAGTGGAACGCCCCTGGAGGGAAAGGCTGCCAGAATCCTTGGCGGTTCAGCCCCCAGAGATCCTGGGAGGGCCCTCCCTGGTGAGGGATCCAGTGCCCTTGCCCAGGTACCGAGGGGCGAAGCTCCCCAGGAGTCGCCTGTGCGGGAGGGGGGGAATGGTGCGGTGCCATGGCAACAGCCCTCCTCTCCATCCCGCTGATAACAGGGAAGCTGTGCTGAAGTGGTTTCGAGGGGTTTAGTGCTATTTGGAACAGAAAAAAAAAGGAGAAAGAGAAGCCTGAAAAGACTGTGGGGTTTTGGGACCCATGGGATAGTCTTTTCCACGAATATTATCTTCTGACGTGGGAGAAAAGTCCATCCATCAGCTACCTTGAAAATCCCATGGACCGATGCAGCCACCCTGAGCACACTGCAGCTCTCAGATAGTCCTGTCATGGTGGGCTTTTGGCTGTTTTTAAATTCAGTTGGGGAGGAAAGAAAGGAAAAAAGACATGAACACCTTCCTGAGCTTCTGTGTGCACTGAGGAGAAGAGAGGAGAGGACAATAAATTCCAGCTCAGTACCAAACCCCTGCAGGCATGCCACATTCTGCCAGATTTCCAGCCATCAGAGAATAGCTGACCAACATTCCTAGTCCCTCAGGGCGTTTTGGTGGGACAGACTACATGTGTGGCACAGCTCCAGGCATTGGGAGCGTGGCCCACACTGTAGAGCAGGATCTGCTCTTCTTCTCCAAAGCTGGATTTATTCTTCCAGTGTGTGTCTCAGGGAATGTCCTGCAGATGCTGCTGGAGTCTTTCTATTTGTTTATTTTTCTGGCAGCAGCCATCACGGGGAGGGGACTTTGTTGTTCAACAAGTGTCCTGGGACCACAGATCCAACCCCTGCAAATCCACACGTGGAAGAGAAGAAACACAGAACATGCAAGAATATCCCTTTTTTCTCAGTCTGTGCACTTTCCAGGTGCCAGAACCAGCCCAGTTGACTCCAGGGTTCCAGTGACATTAGCTGATGAAAATCCCAAGGGCAGGTCAAGACATCCATTGGTGTGTCTCCACAGAGCAGTGAAGGTGTGCCAGGAGGTGGCAAAGGAGCGGATCCTCCTCAGGCTCTGCTCCTAAGCAGATGCAGTCTGGGCTTCCCAGGTAACTGGAGAGCGCTCAGTCCCCCCCAGCGAGGCCAGCTCACCAAAGCAGAAACTTCATCTCAACAGCTCGTTGGGGTTTTGGCGCTGCTGCCGACACAGCCCACAAGCAGCACTGGGAAAGGGGGAAGTGGTGGGACAGGCACAATTAGAGCCAACTGCGGTGGAGGGATTTTGAGTTGATCTCTTTTTTTCCCCCTTTAATAGCGCTGGATTATAAATATGGCAAAACCACATGTTATCAGACAGAATGAAACAATTAGGGCGGGTTCCCAGCCGTGGGGATGTGCGCCCTTGCTGGGGCCTTGAGCTCTCTGATGTGGACACCTGCTCTTGAGAAATGTGATGGTGAGCAGCAACTCGACCAGGATGTGGGACCCAGAAAACCCCCCAAAATCAGAGCAAATTTTAGTCAGGACCAATTGGGTGCTACTGAAGGACGAACCCATCGCAGTTGCTGAGTCATTTTAATCACAGACAGCAAACAGCCTTCTAGGCTGGGGGAGCAGGAGCCCAAGCACTCAGCACATGGCTCGGATTTCTTGGAGACAGCAGTGAGTCCTGGTGGGTTTAGTGGATGTCCAGGCGGCTGTGGCTCAGCTTGAACTCTCCTGAGCAGGTTCTGCTGGAAACAATGTCAGGGGTTTTTCTGTCCCATTTGCTCTGTGCAGTTGTGGTTTTCGTTCATCAAACCCCACTGTGGCGTTGTCCCCCCACACTCCCCCCCCAAGTGCGTATTCTTCTCTCTTCCCTTCCAATGTCAGGAAGGTTTCCCTTGAGCAGGGCTGCTCACAGGCATCCCCCTGGCCTGGGCTGTTATTTATGGGGCACCTCTGCAGAGAGCCAGCATCGGGAGGTGAGTGAGTTATGGTTCCGGGTGACATCATGGAGTGGACTTCATAAGGGGGCTCAGCGGATGGTCTCTAAAGACAGCTGCAAAAAGAGGCAGCCCTGAAGGATATGATGGAGTGGGTGAGACATAAATTTCTTAGGACAGGCAGTGAAAAAACGTTTACAGCCCTTCTTTCCTGAGTCTGGTTTCAATCAGAGCCCCAGCCACTCCACCGATGCTTCACACTAAGCACTCGCTCAGACACACACTTTATGCTCTCAACCTGCCTTAGTTATTTTATTTTATTCCCGTTTTTACTGGTTTTAAAATGCACTGGTGCAGGATGGCTGGCAGATCCTCGGGCAGGCAGCTCCCATGTAAAGCATCTGCCTCCAAAGGCTCTCCACGTGGATGTGGATCTGGCCTGCAGACAGGAATCAACTCAAAATAATATTGATAACGGTCCTGAAGGGCGGAGTTTATAAACCCATCACATTGCAGTCACAGCCTATAACAAACAGGGTATTAACTCTGACATTCATTAAGGTAGTTTGCCATTTCTTCCAGACTTAATGGAAAATCTGTCTGCTTAGCAGCACTTGTTGCAGTGGCTGGGGAATGGGAGGTTACTGATTAGAAAAGTCATGAGTGCTTGGCTGCCCCAAAGGGCATTGGAAGTTCATTCCTGGGTTTCTTGTTCCTAATTTTATTTTATCTCATGTCTTGGGCCAACTGGTTTCTAAGGTTACTGGGTCTGTCCTCCTGCATGCTTCAGGATGGGCTGTTCCCACCTCAGCCCTTCAAAGCTGTCCAAACTGCTCCCAGTGATCTTCTGGATGAAGCCTCCATGTAGGAAGTCATCTTCCCACTCTGGAGAAAGCCTTGATCCTAGTGAACCCACCAAATTTTTTTACTACAGCTTTGTCCCATGACTTCCTGTCTTCCTCCAGCCTTCCTCCATCCCAGATACAGAGAACAAGCTATTTCTCTGGTTTTGATGCCCAGTTTCAGTGATCTAAAGACCCCCCAGAGCCTGTCTCTGCCCTGCCTGTGCTGCTGTTGATTAAACAAGTTCATTCAGCCCTTCCACTGGGAGTTGAAATTCCCCAAAGGCTCACAGAAAACTAAACATCAGGCACATTCCCTCTGAGCAGTAAGTCTTATGTTCCCCAGGTGCCTGGCTCCCTCTCAGGCTTGACAGTCACAAAAGCTGTGCCTGGCTTTTGTGTGAGAAGGCATGATTTCCACCCACATTCTCTCTCTAATCCCAGGGATCCTCCAGGAATATCCATACCGGTGGGTGGGGGGTGATGGGGAGCAGGGCTGATGCTGAAGCCCACCTTGGGTGGGTGCCGTGAGCCAGGTGATGCAGGGCCCTTGTCCCTCCGCCCTTACCTGGGCCGTGTCTGCTCTGGGCAGGACCCAGCTGCTCCCTGCACCGAGGTTACACACCCCTTTCATGATCCTGAGCTTTGCCAAGCTTCTGCAGCACCAACCCTGGAGCCAGGGGGGTGTGAGAGGAGCAGACACCTTTCCCAACATCAGCTCAGCATTTTCCCAGGCTGTGCCACGGGGACGAGCCTTTCGGTACCAGCACATCTTGGGGCTCTCCATCTTCATGGAACAAACCACCTTCCAGTCAGCACAGCAAGTTAATCTCCATCTGCTTCTCCCATAACCAGCCCATATTTATCAGCATTCTGCATTTTACATGTATGTGTGAGGCATTTAATAAAACCCAGACCGAGGAGATGAAAGATTTATCCGTTTGCCCCGAGAGATGTCCCTTGCGAGGGCAAAACGGGACTCGGGAGCGGAAACCTGGATTGTTTTTTATGGCAGCTGCGTGAAGAGACAGAGAGCCTTTGAAGTTCTCCTGTCCCTGCTTCCTCCCCCTGCCCTGGTGCCACCGGTGTGGCCCCACAGGGCTCCCCCAGCCCCAGCCCCAGCGGGTCAGGGCACAGCCAGGAGGGGCAGCTCTGTGGTCAGGCATGGTGAGGATGGTGAGAAGGGCATGGAGTGATGCACAGAGGAGGAGGAGGAGGAAGAGGAGGAAGAGGAGAAGGAAGAGGAGGAGGAGGAGGCCACTGTGCCACACATGCCATGGGCAGAGCTGGCTCAGCCGGCTCCACGCAGCCCTGAACTGCTCTTAACAAGCCCTTCTGTTGGAACAATTTTCAGCACAAAATGACACTGTGGAAACAACTGCCGGCCCAGGAGGCGACAGCAGCTGGAGGAGAAGAGCCAGCCCAGCGCCGTGCTGAGCCCAGGGGCTGCTCCGTCTGGAGTGGGACAGCCCGGGATGGCAGCGGGTCCCCTCCTCCCGCTCACATCCTCCCCCCAAAGCATCCCAGGTGCTCCGCGGCACGGCGGCTGAACCTGCCGAGCTGCCGGCGGGGATGCCGAGCGGGCTGAGGGACTCCGGCAGGGGAGGGAGCGAAGCGGTGACATTTCCCCGCAGTCCCCCAGTGCCCATCTGCAGAAGGGCAGGGAGGCGCCGGGCAGGTGCCAGCCCCAATAAATACGAGGCGAATGGTCCCTGTGGAACCATCGGGGCTCTGCCAGGGAGGGGGGACACTGCCGGTGCCGTGGTTACTAATGAACAATTTTAATTTCTTCCATAAACAGCTAATAAAGCTCATCTCTCTCTCTTTCTCTCTAATGCGCCATTTATTTCTAGCTTTGAAAGGCAAGCAAGGAAATTCAGGCAGAAGAGGGGAGGAGAGTTGATGCTAAATGTCAGCACTGCCTGATGAAGCCTAATTCTCCCTCTGAGCTCCTCCAGCAGCATCTTCACCAACAGAAGAGCCCAAGGCTTCTGGTGACCAGGGGAGCTGGTGAAGCCTGTCCTGGGATGTGTCCGGAGTGACGGGGCAGCAATTTCATTCATGGTGATTGTTAGAAAGATTCTCAGGATGGAAATTACTTGTTACTCTGCAGAGGGACTGGGAACTCCTTGCCGGCTGGAGTCAGAGGAGGAACAATGACCAGCCTGGAATGGAGTCACCATCCCTGGAAGTGTTCAAAAATCGTGTGGATGTGGCACTTGAGGGCGTGGTTTAGTGACAGTCATTCTTAAAGCCATGAGACTCCGCTGAGCCTAATGCAAGATAATTGAAAGACGCCAGAAAAGTGTGGATCAGATCTGTGGCAGTTTTAAGAGGTCTTAGGTTGTACAAAGTAAAAAACTGCCACTCAGCAGTTGGATCCATTTCACAGTGTGTGTGCAGAAGAGCTTCAGAATATTTGAGGCAGAAACGATGAAGCTAAGAGAACACTGTAAACAATTTTCTGTCAGTATTAGCTCAGAGGTTTTAAATGGTTCCTCCAGCTGTGCGTGAGCATTTCTTCTCCTTTTGGGGAATTTTCAAGCTGCTTCCACTGGCATGGATATTCAAAAATTCCTAAGATCTCCTACCCATGTTTTGAAACACACATGCCTGTGTACACACAGAGCCAGGGTCACAGCCTTACGTGTACATCTCATCCAACTCAGTACTCTTCATGGGTGCAGTCCAGGTAGCACTTGCATAAATCCAGGGGTGGAAGAGACCACCCCAACCCTGCTGTTCCTCATGGAAACACCATCCTGGCTGCAGATATCCCACAGACAGAGGAGGGAGAAAAATTTGTCAGGTGAATTTGTCAAGCAGTGGTGATAATCATTCATTTAGCCTGTAATGACATGGCACTTACTATGTAATAACCTGGATATTGCATGGAAATTACCATGTAATCCAAAGCCCGGGAGTTGCCATATTGTCAGGGGCTCCATGGTAATTTGTACCCTCTCATTTACAGCCCTGAAACTGCTTTTATTGTGGCAACAAAGCAGCAGATTCACAGTTTGCCAAAAGGAGAATCTCCAGAGGGATGTTATGAATAATTAGGCAGCCACGGTGGTTTTGGATAACATCTTTACTGTAACTCCATTAACTAACAATTGATTGCTTTCCTAGCTCTGACTTGCCTCCGGTCCTTCCACCCAGAGCTCCTCTATCCCCATAAAGTCGCGGCTCTGCAAAGGCAGATACACAGCGGGATAATCGCTCTGAGAGGATGGGCTTGGGAAGCAACACACCTGAGGAGGCAGCAGCTCGAGCAGGCTGGAATGCAGACACATCTGTGGAAATCCTTGGCTGATGTAACGGCTGATTTTCATGGATTTTGGAGGAGCACCTCCAGCAGATGCTCGTGGAAAACTGGCACGAGGTTTGCCTGGCACTAAGGACACCCAAGTGCAAATTGCCTTGGCACAAGCATTACACATCACGCCCGTTCAAAATGGAGGCAACCTCCAGCGGATCAAAATCTAGGTTCAAATCCCACCCTCAGGTCCCTGCCCCCAAAAGCTTTTATAATTTACAAATAATCTCTGAGCACAGTCCAAAACTGATCCTTGCCACCCTCAAATGCACATCCTCAGCTCCGCCTTTGGTGTGATAAACTGTGGTTTGCTGAGCCATCATTGCACTGATAATGTGTTATTTTTAGATGAAAACTCTGAGGTCAGAGTTAATGTTTTGCCTTTGCCGACGGGAGGAGGACGTGGACTGCGCTGCCCTCCTGCACTCTCCCTCATCCCTGCCCCTCATCATCCTCCTGACCTGCTGGTAACCCCCTCCCCCAGAGCCTCCCCCAGCAGCTCGCCCTCCCCACGGGGATGCTGGGCAGCAGCTCCCAGCTCTTGTGGAATCGTGGAATCATTTCGTTTGGAACAGACCTCTCAGACCACTGACTCCAACGCTCTCCCTCTGCCTGCTCCCGCTGTGGGGGTCCCTGCTGCGGGTTGCTCAGCCCCTGCTCCTCTTCCTCTCCCTGCTTTGTCTTTCCCAGGAGGTTGATATCTGGAGGGAGCAGCTCTCCTGTTGTTGTTTGCTGTATAAACTTTGAATCCGGGCTGTGCCTGCGACGGAGAGGGATGAACATGGGGGAGGTTTGCAGTTCCCAGTGATTGAGCTTCCTTGGTTGGAGAAGCCTAAACAAACTCTGTAACCTCAGGGGAAATTCTGCAGAGTTTTAGTTTTAAGTGTTTCCTCTAACAAAATAACTCTCCGGCCTAGAAAGCTACCAGGGAGCATTCCTGGGGCTGGGGAGGCTCCGGGAGCCCAGCCTGGAGACAGACCTTGGGATTTCAGTGTTAGCAGAGAGAACTTTGTCTCTACTTCGAGCACAGACTGGAAAGTGCTGCTCTCTACAGACTTACCTTGGTTTACTTCCCGCCAGGGTAAGTCAAGGGAAATCCACCTAGAATAATATCCCTTATTAGAGGCCACCGGATTCTATAGCATTACACCCAGCCACGCCCAAGTGTTGGTGTCAGGATGGGATAAGCTGGATTGGAAAGGAAAGAGCCCCAAATGTGAACACTCATCCATCGTGCTCCCAGACCTGCCTCACCTCGTGATAGGAGTGTCCCCAACTCTGTCATGTCTCACAGCCCATTAAAATTTCTCTCATCTATGGTTTAATGTATTTTATTTTTCAGAAAAAATGCGAAATTGCTGACCCGTTTAGATATCTCTAAAAGTGCCACTTTTAGAGCCCCCAAAATAGCTTCAGTGAGGAGCAGATGTGCCAAAATGGAGAAATAAACACAAGTGTGCTTTTAACCTCAGAACTCTTTGCTGTGTAAGACTGGAATGAAACCTCAAAGGGGGCTCCAGCTCTGTATCCCCCACCTGGCCTTCCCCCCCCTGCTGGGGGACGTGTCCCACGGAGCTGAGCCCCACAGAGCCCCGACTGCTCTCATGGCCAAGGGGCACAAATAAAGCATGTAATCACAGAATAAGAAAATCACAGAATTTCCTGAATTGGAAGGGATCCAGAAGGGTCATCGAGTCCAACCCCTGGCCCTGCACAGACACCCCAACAATCCCACCCTGTGTCCCAGAGCATCATCCAAACCCTCCTGGAGCTCTGGCAGCCTCGGGGCCATGTCCACTGCCCTGTGAGCCTGACACAGCTCCGGCTGTTCCCTCAGGTCCTGTCACTGGACACGAGGAGCAGAGATTGGAACTGCTGCTTGGAAGGAAGCTGCAGACCCCGATGGGTCTGCCCTCAGTCTTCTCCAGGCTGAACAGACCAAGTACCCTCAGCTACTCCTTGTATGGCCCCTCCAGACCCTTCCCCATCCTCAGGACCTCCTTTGGGCCCTCTCTAACAGCTTTATCTCTTTCTTACATTGTGATGCCCCAAACTGCCCCCAGGACTTGAGGTGAGGCTGCACCAGGGCAGGGCAGAGAGGGACAACACCCTCCCTCAACCAGGGCCCCCAGGCCAATATCTCACCTTGGGGAGCCACGGCCATCAGGTGTCAGGACCGTGACTGGGACCAGCATCTGCACCTCATGCTGAGCACCAGGATGCAGGTGCAGGAAAACACCTCAAACTCCCCAAAAATGATTAGTCTAGGAAAGCCCCTTGGTTCCTTCGCTGGGATGGACTCAGGAATCACAGCAGTTCCCTTCAGTCCTGAGGCTTTTCCAGCCAGAGCAGAGCCTGCTCCCAGGCTGGCTCCTTTTCTGGAAGCTCTGCAGCCAGCAGTAATTGCATTTTGTCAAGTGGTTTTAGCAAAGCAATCCACATTTATTAGCCATCTGGATTAGAGAAATGATCTTCATGATTCCAACTGCCAGCTCAGCCAAGGACTTATCACAGAATGGAATAATGTATCACATTCCTCCCTCCCTTCGTCAGGAAGCGTCTGTTTCCCTCACATCCTTTATTTACTTCGGTAAATAAAGGAGCATCTCCGACAGGTCACTGCTGGGTGCAGACTCCTGGATTTCAGGTGACAGTGTCAGCCGTGGATCTCTCCAGTGCTGTGCCTCTCTCCTGTCCTCACCGAAGGAGAAAGAAACTGTGACATGCACAGTCAATGTGAATTTTATAAAATCACCTCAAACTAATGGGAAAAATTCATTAGGAAAAGGAAGGAGGGAGGGTGGAAAATTATCCTGTCTCTCGTACATCATCTCTGTCCTCCTCCCTCCCCTTTAAACGTCCTAGTCCAGAGACAGGAACCTGCCTCTTTACTTTGATTGCATTAATTTTCTTCATTTTTAATTCTGTCAACCCAACATGGAGAGACAAAGAGCTCTGTGGGTAAAATTATCCAAAATTAACATCCAAAATTATCCGTGTTTTAGCTGGAGACTTGTCCCAGCTCCATCACTCCCCAGCACAGGGACTCCTGTGTCCCTCCCCGCCCTCCCACTGCTGCTGTACCCAGAGCATTCCCAAGTTCTGGAACCTGCTGCAGGCCCAGCCAAGCATTCCCAGAGCCCATTTCCTGGGCACGTGGGGTGCTGACTGTCCCACGCAGACACCTGCCTCTGGGAGAGTTCTCAAGGCACAGCACTCCTGGTTTGATTGCTCTGAGCTGGGCTACAGGGACCTGCTGCTCACTCCATCAAAACCCCCACTTCTTGCCATTCCCGTGGGGTTTTCCCTTAATTGAGCTGCTGACTGCATTAACCTGGGCAGCTCAGGATTGATTGAGCAGCCCGAGGAGCTGAGCCCAGCTCGGGCCTCTATTTACGGAGACGTGCGGCGTGCTGGGAGCGTCCAAAACGAGGACACACATGAGCTCGTGGGACTGTGATTTCCTTGGAGGGGGAAGAGAAACCCTTCCATCTTCCTGCCACAACTGGAACAAGACAGAGCCCCTTTTAATGAAAATATAAGGCTCTGCCTCCCTCCTTCCACCTGCGCTCACAGGCATTCCCAGCACTCGCAGCAGAGTCGCAGCTGAGGGGAAGGGAAATGTCATTCTCGCTGACATCCCTTGCAGTTGCCCAGTCCCTGACACCCCGAGGGCTGGGTCACATCTGGAGGAACAGCTGGGGGACCTGGCAGCAGCCCCCTGGGCCAGACCCACTGCAGGAAGCACCCAGCTCTCCCTGTCTCTGCAGCCCACTTGGGTTTTCCACTGTAATTCCATGAAATTCCTGAAATTAGTAAGTCCAGATAAGTGCTGAAAACCAGCAGAGGCAAGATGTAGGAAGGGAAATTTAAAAAATTAATAAAGTTCTCCAGAGCTAAAAAGTCATTCCAGCCCATGCAAGAGCTCAAGCCAACAGGGATATTCATAGAGTCACCAGATAGTTTGGGTTGGAAGAAACCTTAAAGATCATTTCATTCTACCCCTTGCCATGGGCAGGAGCACCTTCCACTAGCCCAGGTTGCTCTGAGCCCCGTCCAACCTGGCCTTGGACACCTCCAGGGATGGGGCAGCCACAGCTTCTCTGTGCCAGGGCCTCACCACCTTCACAGGGAGCAATTTCTTTCCAATATCTAATCTCTAAACCCTTAAAGACATTCCTGGAAACTAAATTAATCCTAATCAGGAACACCCTCTAATACTCCTAACCCAGTGTCAGTGTCAGAGGGATGATGGTTTCAGAAGCAGCAGCTCAGCGTGACATACCCAGGTTGTAGCTCACCTGCAGCATCACTTCAGACACTTCAACCAATGCAAATTTCAGGAGTCACCTGGAGAGTCTTCTTTTCACACAGTTTCTGAAAACCTAGGCTAGGAATTTTGTTTTATTTTTCTTTGGGAAAGTTAAAATATTTCCATTTATCTTCTGTTTGAAGGGAAATAAGACAAGACTGTTAGAGCTGGCTGCGGCACAACATTCCCCTTCAGCCAAAAACACCACTACTTCAGAGTCTTCTTTCATCCCATATTTGAGCAACAGTGTCAGCAGCTCCAAATTTCCAATGAAATAAAAATTCCAAACTCCTACTATAAACACTGGAAAGCCTTCTGTAAATATTTTGCTTCAATCAGGCTAAAGAGAGTCGCTCAGCTTTATCATTTAATAAACTACATGTTCTAAGTCGTCAGGGATCTCATTTCTCAATGACAAAGCCAGAGCAGGACTGTGGCTGAGGGGCCTGAGCCCATGAGATGACACAGGGACTGGGATGCTGCTGACATCCCTGCTACCCTCTGACTTCTCTGGGTTTCCATCCTTTGTTTTTGAGCTGTTACACAGAGTTCTGGTTCCTCCAGGGAGATGGAGAGACTCCTTCAGCTGGTGGTGGGTGAGGTGGGTGCTCTGCAGGCCCCCTGAATTTCAACCACCTCGCAAGACTAAAGACCCAGGAGCTCGACCCAACCCTACAACCGGGTGAAGGAAACATCCAACTGAAAACACTGACTCCCTCTGGGAACAGCATTTGCAAATGCCTGAATGAGTCATTCTGTGAGGAATGGGACAGGCAGAGAAGGCAGATCATGGGGAAAGTTTCCCAGCAGGCAGAGCCTGGGTTGTGTGCAGAGTGCATGCACTGTGCAGCCCTGGGGTGTGGAGCAGGAAAGAAGGCTGATGTTGGCCATATTATGTTGAAAAGAACTTCATTTCCATTTCAGTTCCAGGTGAGGGAGGGGATCAGCACCTCTCTCATTTCAGCTGCTCTGGGGATCATCATAATTGTGCCGTTAAAGTCCATCCATCAGCCCTGCCTCGAGGGCCTCGTGCCAGAGCAATTCCTCACACTCTGCAGCCACTTATTCCATGGGCAGTCCTGGCAGAATCAGTGAGTGGCTCAGAGAACAAGGTACCTCCTGGGCGAGGGAGAGCAGCAGGCTCTGCCCTCCAGTTAATTGTGCTCATTCCCAAAGCTTTCCCACTGAACAATCTTCCAGCTCCAGGATCTCAGGGTGATGTTGCTCTCTGTGTGTGTTTGTGTGTGCTGATTTCCCAGCTCTGTTTACACACCAGGCTTCCTCCCCTCCAATTTTCAGTGCTATCACTAATCCTGTTTAATTGAGGCTTCCTTGGGTGAATGTGGACAAGCGAGGGGTGTCGGCAGAGTCGAAGGGCAGCTGGTTCTTCTGTGGGCACATGGAAATGCTGGTCAGAGCGGGAAGAGACAGATGCCAAACCACTTCAAGTGCCTGCCTACGGTGGGGAGTTGAACAAGGTCCCCTCCCACTCAAACCACTGTGTCATTCCATGATTATTAATTATCATTACTCTAAGTGCAAGACAGGAGGGCAAAGATGAGGAGAGGGAAAGGGAGGCCTGGCCAGGGGGATCTGAACCCATGTTCAATGAGCCCTTCAACGAGGGGCCTAAAGAAGCACCATCAGATATCTGGGAACCTTTCTGCATTTGATGGAAGCTGAAGAAATACAGGGTGGTTTGCAACTGTAGGTAGTGAGTGATAAAAGCCGGTTATCGCAGGTTGGAAGAGGCAGAGCTGACCCTGCACTTCTGTCTGGGAGAGTGATGGGGGGAGTTGGCTCCAGGAGGGGCTGAGAGATGAAGACAAACACCTTCTTGGATAGGAGTGAAAAGGTGGGTGCACTGAGGGAAAGGAAAGCTATGGTTGGCTGCAGTCCCAGTGAAGGGCCAGAAAAATGATCTCAGTAACAGCGCCTGGCTGGCTTTTAGCAGCCTGCCCTCCATTAGTCATGGCTCGGGAAAGGATGTGTCAGAACCCAGGCATGGAAAGATAAGAGCCTGAGAGCTCAGCTGCGGATGGACAGGCAAGGTCACCCCTGAGAGCTGAGGGTGGCACAGAGGGCTCTGGGTGCCCAGCCTGAGGCAGGGGCTGAGGCAGGCGATGCCCATGGAAGGAGGGCGAGCACTGGAAAAAAGGCTGAGGCAACACAAACCTCCTCTTCCTGGGAGAACAAAGGCAAGGAGGGCCTTTTGGACTGTGAGGGCATTGATAGGAAACAAAACCCCCTATCACAGGCAAAATTTGGATCTCCTGAGCACATGGCAGGTCTTCACAGGCCATGTGCTGATCCTCTGATTTCCTGTTGCTTTCCTCAGCGTGGTCAGGGCTCCAGCCTGGTCCTCTCTGTGCTTCCCAGTCGCCTTCATCCCTGCATCCTCCCCCTCCCATGCCCTGTTCTCCCCCCTCCTTCCTGCTTCCCTTCCCATGAAACCCTTCCCTCGTGCCACCCACCAGGCAGGGAAGCTCCCTCCTTTCTTCTTCCCCCAAACCAACCATAGACAGAGCAGTGAGCCAAAGCCAGCAGCTCCGTTTGCTTCCCACTGGGAAAATTACCTGTCCCAGCAGGAGCCTGACCCCTTCAAAGTGCCTGAAGATTCCTGCTTGGTGTGAAACAGGCTGAGAAGACACTGAGTGTGCATCTGGCTCCTCTGAAGTCGGCAGTAAAAGCCATTTGGACTTTGGCAGGGCCAGATGTTCACCTGGGAGCAGTATGTCTTCTCGGGAGTTTTGCACAGCACTCACCAACCCCGAAGCATGGAGTAAATAATGAGTAATAATCACAGGGGTGGCTTTTATTCTTTCTTTGGGAAAAAAAAGATCTCTGATTGGCTTCACTGGGAACTTTGCTATGGTCACTGGGAACTTTGCTATGGTCACTGGGAACAGCAGACCTGTCAGGAGGATTTGTTGTGCTGGTGAATGGACAAGACACAATCCCGGCTGCCCCCACATCTCCCCTTTGCTCGGACTGTCCCTTGTAAACTGGGACAGCACAACAACTCTCCATGACTCACCGACAGTCCATGCAGAGCTGGTGTTTTGCCTTTCCAGGTGATAATGGGGCTGCACAGAGTGGGGTTATAGGAGGAAGAACCACTGCACGGAACCCCCTTGACACCTCGTCTCTCCCAGGACTTGGGGCTGCACAGGAGCATCTTCCAACACCCATGACCAGCTCAGGTCAGCATCACAAGACCCTCATCCCCTTGGAGGTGGGATGGTGTGGGAAGGGGAGTGAGGACCCATCTGAACCCTCAGCCATCAGCCTGAGGTCCCTGAATTCCCTGAGAGGGAAGTCACATCCCAGGCTGTGAGCAGAGCACTCCTCATCCACAGCCACCGAGGAAGAAGCAGCGTGGAAGCAGGAGCTGTTCCAATGATGATAATGTGCCTGTTCCTCTTGCAGGATCTTTCCTGACCATAATCCTACTTTGATGTTAACTGAGAAGTGGAGTGAGCTCTGGATTTCACAGCACAGCTCCATTATCATGCGAGCATGGACCCCACAGCAGAGCTGTTCCTGCTTCCAAAGAGCACTTGGATCACAGCAGTGGTGCAGCTCCATTAATTGAAATGTTTTTATTTATTTCCACTTCATTTTTGCTCAAAGCTGCGTTTACAGAGAAGTTTCAAAGCTGCTAAACCACTGAGCCTTCAAACCTCCTCGATGTGTACATAGCTGGCAAGAGCAAACACTGCCTTGTTATTGTTCCTCCGCTTCCCACCCTTCATCCTTTCTGCTGTTCCGATTTGTTGTGTCTGATCTCCTGCTCAAGGGCTGTCTCTTGCTCCATGTCACTACAAAGCCAAACACAGGGATCCCTTTCAATCTTAGAGAAGCCCCTGAATGTTTCCTTAGTAGAAATAATAAATAATAACTTGGAGAGTTTGCATTTAGCTGGGCTGAGCACGTGTTTTCTTGTTTGTTTTTGAAAACAAAGCTCATTTTCATGCCCCAGGGAGGTAAATTTGTTTTTAATGGCCCCAGAGCCTTTCCCTTCCATTCACCCATATGTCTTCTCCCTGGTTGTGTTCTGCTCCCCCCAATGATCCAGGGGCTTTTCCCAAGGGGCTTCTTTCCCTCTCAACCCTTTTATTAGCTTGGATCTTATCTGTGACCACTTCTCTCCTTTGCCGACTGATTTCCCCCTCCCAATACTCCTCTTGTTCCGGGTGAGCTCTGTTTCCATCTGCAGCACAGTGTTAGTTCCTGGGGGCTTTGGAGGTAGCTGGAGGCTGCACGAAGGATGCTGCTGAACCCCAGACCTCATCCTTGAGCCATGAGTGAGCTCAGCCCTCCACTGTGGTGCTCCTGCCCAGGGAAGGGGAGCCCAGCCAAATCCTTGGGCCCTTGCATCGCTCTGCCTCTCCCTGCCATGGGACACAATCACCCTGCTGAGCCACCAGTGCCACCTGCCAGCTCTGCCCGTGTCGGCCCAGGGCTCGGGGAGAAGAGTGAAGGGATTAGCCCCCATCACCCAGAGACTCAGAGGAGCTCCAGGCCAAGAGGATGCTGAGATGCCACAGCACCTTCCTCTGCCACCTCCCTGTGGGTGCCACAGCCCGAACCTGCCAGAACATCCCAACTGCCTTGGCTGCTCTGGCTGATGGAGCTGCGGGCGTGGGATGAGGCACACCAGGGGTACTGGGAGGGGAGGAGGGATGGGGTTGGGACTGGGGATGGGGATAGGGATGAGGAGAGCCCAGCTGTCTGCTGTTTCTCATAAGCAGCGAGTGAAAAACCCTCAGTGTTTCCTAAGTGGGAACATTTGCCTTTAATGAGCCTGAGAGGGTTTTTCTTTCTGGTGCTCACTCTTTTTGCTTTTTTTTTTCTTTTGCTTTTTTTTTTTCTTTTTCTTTTTTTTTTTTATTTCCAGAGAAGCAGGGAATGGAAAAAGGTTCTGTTTTAATAAATAAAATATCAGATACATCTCTGTGCATTGGAATAATGCCCCTGCCCCCGTTTTGGCACCACCAGCACTGAGCACTGACTGCTTGTCTGGAAAGTCGTCTCTGGTTGTGATCCCCCTTTGCTCCCTTTCTCCTCCCCAAGCTTTCCAAGCATTTTCCCCTTTCTTGACCCCTCATGGGGTACCCTTCCCCTTCTGGGGGTCCCAGCACTCACCCAGAAGGCAGTGCCACAGCCCTGTGCCCCAGCCTGTCTCTGTGTCCCACCAGAGGGACCCTCCGAAGCGGGGTGGCTTTTAGAGATGTGACAGAGCCGAACCCAGCACAGTCCCACACAGATCCATTTCCTGGACTTAAAGCCTGTGTTGGAGCCACTTATCTGTGTGTTCTGCATTTGCCACATAAACTCTGTCATTTTGGTCTATCCTTTGGGTTATATTTGGGTTATATATATTTATGTGGCTGTTTTAGTGCATTTCTGCTTTAGGTCTGACCACGATGCTGCTGGTCAAGGAGCATGGGAATGTTGTTCTGTACAGAATCATGGAATCCCAGGATTGTTTGGGCCAGAAGGAACGTTAAAGCCCATCTGATTCTGCCCCCCTGCCATGGGCAGGGACACCTTCCACTACCCCAGGTTGCTCCAAGCCCCGTCCAACCTGGCCTTGGACACTTCCAGGGATGGGGCAGCCACAGCTTCTCTGGGCAAGGTGTGCCAGGGCCTGCCCACCCTCACAGGGGATAATTCCTTCTGTATATCTCACCTAAATTTCCCCTCTTTCAGTTTGAACCCATTCCTTCTTGTCCTATCACTATAGTTCTGGTTCAGCTGGGTACACATACACCAGATCTGACCAGTGGTGAGATTTTTCGGTCTGCAGACAATATCAGAATTTATTCTGGTTTTGCACAAACACCTTAAATTTCCAGAAAAAACAATTGCAGTAAAATTCTTTCAATGAGAACCAAAAATTTGTTTTAATAAGAGAAAGTGATTTGGTCTAGCTACAGGCAAAGCTTAATTCCAGCAATATCAGAGCCTGCTAATGGGAACTAATCAAACAAATACACAAAATATGCAGAAAATATTAACCATTTCCCTGTCACATAAACTGGAGTCAACAACTCCAGTGTGATTCCCAGCACAGAGCAGTGGGATGTCAAGGAGGACAAAGATGTGGCAGGGAGGGAGCTGCTCCTTGAAGCCCCAGGACCCGCTGGGAGCAGCCGGGGCCGCAGGGGAGGTGGCTCCGGGTCAGGGGCCGGTCTGTGTGGCGGAGAGTTTGTTTGGAAATCCCTGGCCCAATTCTGTTCACACTCTGTGAAGGGTGTTGAGGTTCCCCGTGCCCTCTCAGTGTTCCTCTGTCAACACCTCATCACCCAGGGCTTTGGCCGGAGCGTTCTTCCTGCAGCCTGAGCTCTGATCCCAGAGGAATGTGGACCCCGCAGTGCAACTGGGGCCAGGGCAGTTCGGGCCATGGGCTGCGGGAGGAATTCCTTGGCATTCAGTGAACGGGAAGCTTCAAGGCTGAGCACAAAGCAAGAGAGTCGGAGTGAGGGGTTAATGATGAAGCCTGACCTCTGAAGGACGGGGCACGAGGCATTTCCAAAATTGCATTAAATGAGACATATTGAAATATTGGTGTTATTTTCAGGATTTGATTGATTTCTTTCAGACCAGTCACAGCTCTTGGCTTTCTCCAATTTTCATTTGATGATAACAGATCTTTGTCCGGGAGACTTCTCTGTCAGGGTTCGATCCATCTTTTGGCTCAGGGTATAGACCAAAATCCATCGATGTGCCTTTGGTTCCATCATCCACCCTTCCACGTTCCCTTCCACGTCCCTGCTGGGTGCCCATGGCACTGCTGCCCTAGTGGGCAAGGACAAATGTCCCGCTTTTAAGCACAAGGGATTTAAACAAAAACTAAGACGCAGCTTCTGAACTCACTGGCTCTGGGGTAATTCAGCTCTGAATTAAGTACAAGCCTGGAGAATTCCGGCTTGGCTCTTCCCAGCCTGGCTCTTGGGATGGGGAGGTGTCCTTGTAGTGACAATACCCTGTGACAGGGCTGGTCCTGACTTCCAGCAACCATGTCCCCTCAGCTGGCAGGCCTCCCCAGCATCACTCACCCCGAGGAACACGATCCTGTGCTGGTTTCCAAGAGCAGCAGCTCTTTTGGAAGGCTCAGAAGCATCTGATGTTTCCTGTTTGACATTATTTTTTAAGTGCTCCCAATCTTTGTTGCCAATGGCACGTTTTGACGGGTGATTGCTGGTCAGCCCCTGCCACTGCCGGCCTCAAGGCACTGCAGACAGTGCAAATCACTAAGTTTATCACTGACACAAAACCTGGACCACGCTCAGGAATCACAGAGGCCTTTCTAAGAAACAAGCACCGTTTTGAAGCCCAGCCGGGCCCAGGGCAGAGTCTGCCCACAGAACCCTGCGGGAACTGCTCCTCCAGACTCCCATTATTTGATGCCAGATTGAATCCTCAGTTGAGAAGGGGAGGAGATGAAAGCCTGGCAGCCAGTGTGGTGACATTCCCTGTAAAACAAGACCTCCAGGAGTAAAATATGCTATTTAGTGGTCATCCCTCTGCCTTCACATGTGGAGACCACACGAGCTCATGGCACGCTCTGGGGACAGCCCGGGGCAGCGATGGCATCTCCTGTTCAGCCTTCCCCAGCTCCTTGGGCCAAACTGGTATTTGCCTTCCCGTCACCCTTCCCATGCACTCGGTCCCATTTCCCAGACTATTTGTGGAATGAAATATCATTGCTATCATGGTTTACATGCTCAGAGAGAGGGAATGAGAAAAGGGAGGGAGGGAGGGCGGGAAGTAAGGAGGAAACAAAGACAGCATTGTTATCTCTTCCAAAAAACTGCAGACACTCCGGCAGGGCAGAATGACGGGCTGGGCTGTGGTTTGCTTCCACATATGTGTTTAACCTCGGGAAATAGTCAACAGCCTGGAAAGAAAACACCACACTGCAAGGCAGAGGCTGCCCAAGGCCCCCAAACCCTCAGCCTGATTTTCCAATTTGGGGCACTTGGCAGGAGCCCAGCCTGGATCCCAGGATGAGGCAGCTGCTGGAGGCACTGGGGGAAGAGTCCCTGGCCCCAGCCAAAGGCATCATTCCCCTGTCCAGCAGGAGCAGCACATCAGCCTTATCAGCTCCTGTCTTATCAGTTCCCAGCAGATGCTACAAGACGATTTGTCATCCCAGCCTTGTTGCTCCAGCCCAGCTAAGCGGCTGCGAGCACCAGAAACTGGGCAAAACGAGAGAAAGGACCAAAAAAACCACCCCCAAAAAAGAAAAAAAAAAAGAAAAAAAGAAGAAAAGAAAAGAGTGGAACAATGCAACAAAAAACCAGGAATTCTGCAACATCTAAAAGTTGAGATGTGTGCTGTGCCAACTTTCCAGGGTCTGGAGTGCAATCCTTGCTGTGGCACCACCAGCCCTGATGGAGTTTGCCTGATGCTTCCCATTGGGAGTCTTCACAGCCGCTCCTGCTGATCCAGGCTTGGATCAATCGGGCTGAAGTTTCCCATGTTTGGTATCTGCCTGAGGCAGGAGCTGTGTAACCAAACCCCTTCACAGAGCACAGCCGTTCCTGAGAGCACAGCACAGAAAAACACCCTGTTTTGCTACTGGAAAACAAGCAAACAGCTCCATTTCCAATTATATTTATTTTATCTCCCTGAGAAGGTCTCGCTGTCCCGTGACGTGGAAGGGATGCTCAGCGTTCTCCAAGATGCAGCTCTGGTTGCAGAGATATGGCTTTTGCTTTTTCTGTGGAAATCTGCTCTAAATTTCACTGATCTGAAGTGCCTCTGGAAAAAACCCACTGTTTATGGCTCAGCCAAGGGTATCATCCTTCCTGTGGAGTCCAGTCTGTCCAGTCCCACCTCGCATGCCAGGTGCAGGAGTGGGATTTGGGATGGGCAGGGGACAGAGTGGAGAGGGGATGGTAGGGAAGTATCACATGAGGAATATCTTCGGGATGAGAGCAGTGGGAGGAGGAGCTGAGCCTGGGACCCTATCAAGGAAACACTGCAGAGGGTGAAGGCTATTGGAGCAGAGCCCAAGTGGCCAGAAGACACCAAAACACGGCCCAACTCAGGTGCTGGGGGGCCAACAGGATCAGCACAGCCCCCTGCAACACATCCCAGGAAGAAGAAGAGTACATGCAAATGGATAATGTTCCTTTAATCTTTTTGGGTGTAATCAGATTAACTGGAGTGACTGAGCATCTCCCTGCTCCGCTTTTCCTTCTCTCACACACAACCAGTAGTAAGAGCTATATTTAGCTTCCTGATTGCAAACTACAGGGTGTCAGTGGCTTCTCTTTTCCTCTCCAGTGATTCAGCTGAGTGCAGTTGTTCATTCAAGTGGAAGCAGGAAAATGTAGAGGCAGCACGGAGGGTGCTGGGCCTGTCCCCCCTGCCCTGCCCATACCCTGCCCCTGCCTGGCTCCTGTTTCACTCCCCCTGGCTCCAGAGCCCCCAGTCTCAGAGTGATGATCACAGACTTGTCTCGGAGCCTCCTGCCTGGACACACTGCCACGTGGCTCATCCCTCTGCACCAGTGAGGCTGATGGTGACAGTGTCAGCTGGAGCTGCTGGGAACTGGGCAAGCAGAGTTTTGGAACTGCTCTCACTCTTTTGGATGAGACTTTCCATTCTGAATGTGAGGAAATCCTCACTAGTCATTTCATTGGAATCAGTATGACTCCACAAAAGGTTCTCATTTTCAGGGATCACCATTTTCAACTATAACAAAAAAAGGAAAACTCATCAATTTGTTGACAAATCCCTGCTCTTTTGGAGGAGATCCCTGTTGGAGATCCCCCAGCTCCTTGCAGAAGCCATCGTGGCTGGGACCTGCCCTTCTCACCCTCCACGTTTCAGGGAGCAGAGTCACAATGCCATCCATCTCAGTTTGTCTCATTGGTTTACCCTCCTTAATATTTTGGGGACTGCCTCCCACAGCCCAAACCTCAGAACGCCCAGAGAGACTCGGGGACAGAACGTCAGCCTGAATAAGCATCTTCTGTGAGGGCTCAGCGACCATCTGGGGCTGTGGCCACCAGCTCGGTTAGAACTGAGTCCAGGGCAGGGAGAGGCGGGTGAAGGAATGACTCCACATCCTGCACACACTGGGAAAATCCAAAGGGACAGAAATTCCTGCCCATTGGATTTCCCCCCTTTGCTGCCCCTTGTGCAGCTGGGCAGTCGCTGCCGCTCCCGTGGCCGCACGGACGCAGGGCTTGGAAACCTGCAATTACATCCCCAGGCCTCTCCTTGTGGCTGCTGCAGGTTTAAGGTTACAGCAGACACAGGAAATCTTGGCCATTTTCTCTCTTCTTCTTGAAATTACTTTTTAAAGGCGCTCCCAGTAAAGTTAATGAATCACTCCCCAAAACGAGGCTTTGATTAGAGACCACGATTCAGCACCGATTGTTTTTCCTTTGTGGTACAAAGATGCCAATTAAATAAAAGTGTTTGGTTTGAAACCTACAGCTGTTGCTGCATTCAAGATCTGTCTCCACACAACTAAAAGTCAGAAATACATTTACCTTTTGCCTTTAGTTTAAGGTGGTCATAACCAACCACCCAACCAAAATGCACCCAAAGTCCTGCTGTTGGATCTATTTTCCTCTGCTGTGATCCCACCAGGTCCCACTTATCCAGCCACCCCGAGCCCTCCACACAGCATCCCACGGGCTGCCTCCAACTCACCGCCCAGGGTGGGGGTCCCTCTCCTTACAGAGCCCCCAGGTCCCATGGCCCCAATTTCCATGAGGGACGTAACGCCTAATCTCTTACTCCATTCAGGCTTCTGGGCTTTGAGAGGTGGGAAATCCATCACCATGGGCTGCCACTACCTCCTGCTTTGCAATAACACAATTTCTTTTGAAAATCTGAAAAAGAATGATGCAAGTTTTATTAAAAAAGAAGAAAAAAAAATAACACGCTTCCCCTTTCCCCTCTCCCAGCTGCGGAGCAGCAGGTGTGTGTCAATTGGCCGGCCTCGGAGATTTACAACCTGTTCCAGGATTTCTCAGCCAGGCTTCAGTCGTGGAAGTGTTTTCTGCTCCCAAACAAAGGAGCTGGAGCGAGGGGCCCCGAGGGACACAACAACCGGAGATGAAAACACAAACGCATCCTCCCCTAATGCGATTAAAACAAAAAAATCCATTGAAGCAGCGGGTCCCGGCTGGCCAAGGGATGACTTGGAGCTCTTTGCTGCTTCTTCCCTTCCCCACCTGGCTCCCTCCACTCCATCAGGAACATGGGGAGCAGGAGGGTATGGGGGGGTCACATCCCACCCAGCACTGCCTTTGGTGGTTGGAGGACCTCGGGCAAGCCCTGCTCCCCCTTGACCCCATCACCCGCCCGCTGCCAAGCTCCATGACCCCATTCCCAGCATTTCAGCAGTTTTCCTTAAAAATAGATCAAAGCTGTGGCTGAAAAAAAGCCACAGGAAACAGCTTGGCCTGCCCTGGTCCTCGCTCTCCACTCCACACTTCAGCGCAGGCTGAGGACCAGCAGTTACTCCAGGCTTGTTTTCCACGAGGATGACTCTCCTTCCTCCACGCCCACTCCTGCCCAGCTCCGTGCATCGCATCCCACTGGAGGCTCCCCAGCTTTGTTCCCCTGGTTTTGCTTTCCTGGCTTTGCTCTCGTTCAACCAATTTTCAGGAGGAGATCTGGGCAGCCTCGTCCTTAGTGGGATCCTTCCATTGGGAGCAACTTGAGGCAAGGAGAGGCAAAAATCATGGTCATTTCTGTGTGTGGGAGAAGGCTGGACAGGGACTTCCCAGTGTACTGGGAAGCTCCTGGGGGAGAAGAGGACAGAGGACTGGAGGAACCTGAGGATGGGTTCTGCATCTGCTGGGACACCAGGATGATCTGCAGTCCTTGGCCCTCAGAGATGCTCCACAGCACTGCGCCAGGCCCTGGAGGAGCAAGAGCCACACCATGTTCCTGCTCCCAGTCCCCAGGCAAGGGCACTGCTTTCAAGTGTAATCACAGTTTTGTTGGAATTAATGCTCTCTCCTTGGAGCACCCCTTGGAACAGGGATGGCAGAATCATCCTGGCAGGGTCAGGGATCAGCTAAGGGCACCACTCCCCAACCCTGGTGGGGAAAGAGGTGATGCCTGGTGCCTGCAGGTGCCTGCGGGGGGAGAGCATTCCCACCCAGAGCTGCAGGGCAAAACCAGAAGCATCAGGGTGAGAATGAGGCTGGGAAATCTCAGCTTACACAAGCAGGGCTGACGTAAGGAGAGGTAATTAGGCTGGAGGTTCCTCTGCCAAAGGAAACACTGAAAGTCCCACTCACTGGACTTGGAACTCGGCAGGGTGAGATCTCAGGGGGGGCACTGGGGACATGGCTGCCCTGGCAGGGACCTCTGGTCGACAGCAGCTCCTGCCCCACCAGCCCTGCCACGTGTAATGAGGTGACACTACAGCCTGACAGAGGTGACAACATTCCCTGGATGGGATCCCTGACCCCAGCTCAGCCTGGCACATGCAGGGCCGGCACTTCAGGGGGGTGGCTGTACTGTGCACACAGCTCTTCCAGTGTGACTTCCTTCCCAGTAGCCAACTGCTTTGGAAGAGCCCCAGTGCCAGCTGCTCTGACTCCTGGGACAGGGAAGGTGCTGGCTGGAGGCCCTGGCGAGGGTCTGGCACTGCAGGGAGCAGGAGCAGGGAGGGTGCCACAGCCCCCACACACCCAGAGCCCAAGAGCTGTGGGGTCAGCTCTGACCCCATGGCCATACACCAGCTGGCTGATCCCAATAAACAAATGCCAGGGAAGTCTCTGGGCTCTGGTGAGTCCTGCTGATTCCCCATGAGCCCTTCCCAGATCTCCACACCAACAGCCTTGGCCTGTGGGACTCCAGCATGGAAGGAAACACAGAGCTAAGAGCTGGAGGAACCAACCAGCAGATCTACTGCAACTCCAGGAGCCAAACCTCATGTTTTCTCTATGGACTGGGACTGAGAACCCCAGTGCGTAGCTTAGGAGCAGGAACTCCCGATGTCCCCAGCCTCAACTTGTCCAACAGCACCAGAAGGGCCAAAAAATGAGCAGGGTCTCAGCATCATCAGGGTGTGATGCCAGAGTGGTTGTGGACTCCCTGTTTCTGCAGGTATTCATTGGACAGGGCTTGGAGCAACCGGGTCTAGTGGAAGGTGTCCCAGCCCATGGCAGGGGGTGGCACTGGATGGGCTTTAAGGTTCCTCCTAGCCCAAACCATTCCATGAGTCCATGATACTGTGATGACCTCTAGAGACAGCGGAAGAGGAGCCTGAACCACCAGGACTAAAGTTCCCTGCTTTCCTTCTTCACACACCACCGAAGCGCAGCCTCAGCCATCCCTGAACAAGAGGAGCTTTGTCCAACGTGTTTACTGCAGTCAAGAGATTAAACCAAAGGAAACAAAGCAGCTCAAAGGCTTAAGGCCATGCCTCACGCTGAGGCCTTCCCGGGCCGCCCTCACTCGGCACATGGCTCTGTCCCAAATGAAAAATGACTGAGTCAAAATAAATAAATAAAAGTCAATAAATCTCTCACAGCGGAGATGGTGAGTGATTGGGGAATAGAAAAACCTGTTCAAACACAGCGGCACATTCTCGGCAGAAAATTCAGCGTCATGTTCCGGAGCTGAGAGGGGACACTATGGAGGGAGAAAGAGAAATAAATACACATTTCCCAACGACATGATGTGGCTTCCAGAAAGTATCAGCTGGTGGTGGTGAGGTTTGTGTTTGGGGGGCTGGGCCGAGCAGGGGGAGCCAGGCAGGGAAGGAATGCTCAGGCACTTTGGGATCACTGTTGTTGGAATTATCTGTCACTGCAGGAGAGCCTCCATGGGCTTCCATCATAGAAACATGGCATAGTTGGGGTTGGAAGGGACAGTTAAAGCCCATCTCATTCCAACTCCCTGCCATGGGCAGGGATACTTTCCACTAGACCAGGTTATTTCAAGCTCTGTCCAACCTGGCCTGGAATCCTTTGTGTCCTGTGAACCAGAAGTTGTGGGAATATTTGATGACCCCTGTGCTGTGCTCAGGGCTGTTTCCACAGAGCAGTAGACTCACCAAAAATAGCAGGATACCACTCTGTCCTTCTGGACATTGGACACAAAAGGAACCACACTCTCCAAATGGGAATGGCATCCAAGAGCTGGTCCAGCAGATGAAGAGTGACATGGAGTTGACGATGAACCTGCCTTGCAACCAAGGGTTACATGGACATAAACCTCCTGTCAGTCTTCACTACATCGTGCCCAAATTGCCATGGGACACCTCCTGCAGAGCCCACCTGCACTCCAGTTATCACCCTGGGCCCTGCGTCGAGCATGAGGAAAACACGGATGGTGGAAAGAACCCACCATGGATCCCCAGATCCTGAGGCTGCTCTGTTGAGCCTCAGAGCTGAAAGGTGCTTTCTGCCCAGGGTGACTGTAGTTCTCCTCAGTCTTGGAGGATCAGTGGCTGGCAGTGGGAACGGCAGTGTCTGCAAGCGGGACGAGGAGAGGAAGCAGCTCCCAGCAGAAGGCTGCAGCATTAAGGCACTAATGAGACAGCCCTGAGCTGGCCTGTCTCGAGCAGGAGGTAGGGCTGAGTAATCGAATGGTCCCTTTGGCCTTACAATTTGCAAAACTGCTTCATTCTGGTAGATAGTTGGCTCTGGCTTTAAATCATCCTCTGCAATCCAACAGCAAAAAGCTGGAAAAAACAAAGACTTTTGGAACAGCCCCAAGAAGCTCTCGGAGTTGTTTCTGATAACATCGCCAGGCCAGCCCCCAGCCCTTCTCAGCTGCCTGGGTTTGGTGAGGTTTGATTTCAGCCTGGCTCCCTGGGAGCAGGGACTTGACCCCAGTGATGTGGGATCTGAGGGGAATTTCGCAAGCCCCCCCTCCCCCTGATGCTGGATGGCTGGATTTGGATGCAGGCGCTTTCCTTGTCTGAACGCAGACCCTTTTCCCTGCGAGTCGGAGTAACAGAGTGTAACCCTCAGGCCCTGGGGCAGCCAAGAGCATTGTTTTAAGAGGACCAACTGTTGGATGCAGCTGTTGGATGCGTCTCCCCAGACGACTGTGCAACAAAACCCCTGGAAGTACCCAGGGCAGTGTGTGTGCTGGCTGGAAGGGCCCGAGACCTTGGAAGTGGGCTCTTGATCAGCTTTTCTGGGCTCAGGATTCCTTGTTTGGATGCCAAGACAAACAAATAAATCACATCCAAAGGCCTCTGCCCACAACAGTGCTGCAGTCGAAGGAAGATGAAAGCGGGGAGCCGGGAGCAGGGGCTGGGACTCCTGTCAGACACAGCCCTGGCTCGGGGTGTTCATTTGGTTTTACTGCAGCTTCTGCTGCTGCTCACACCAGAGTGATTATTTATTTTATAGCCTTTCCTTGGCCTCTTTTCCCAACAGGAATTTGTGATATGCTTACACAGTTCTCTGGCATGGTGGGATGGTCTACAGCACCCCCAGGAGAGCTCCCACCCCACCACGGAGGCAGCATCCACACAGTCCTCCCGTCCTCATCCCCCAAGCATCTTCCCGGGTTCCTTTCCCAGTTGCTCCTCTTGGGGGCCGATCCAGCCATCCCAGGAAAGCAGTCACTTCCGACAGATATTGAAAAAGCAACCTGAAGCAGGATGGGAGTAAGAACACAAAGTGAAGAGATGGGGCTTCTCTGGGGGATGCTATTTTTACCCCAGGTAGGATTTAATGAGGACACTGTGAGATGTCTTTTTCCCGGAGGATGGAAAAATTTAATAGTCTCTTTAAACCCAGTAAGTAACTATTTGCCACCAACATCTCTGCTGGAGGAGCCTGGTTTGCTGTTGATGAGGGGGAACACAGCTGTCAGTGACTCCCAGCAGGTGAGGGACCTTCCTTGGGGGTCTCCAATGTTCACACTTGTCTCACTCAGCCCCGAGGCCCCACTGATCTGGCTGGTGGGGGCTGGGGGACCAGCCTTGGGGTGCTGCCAGGGTTGGGGAAATTCTGGATGGGGTGTGGGATGAGGGGGGCTCAGGCAGGCAGCTGTGGCAGCAAAGAGAAATTCAGCACGTCAGCTCTCAGCCCCAGACTCCAAGTTTGCCAGAGATTTTGTGCAAAGGGCTTGAGGAAATGAGCTCGGAGAAAGCAGCTCGGTCATTCCTCACTGTTCCAAGAGGCCAAAAGCACCTAATTGGGAACTGATCTCAGCTGTTTGTTTGCCAGGACTTGGACAAAAAAAAGCTCCATCTGAATTAAAAGAAAAAAACACAAGGAATTTCCTTCCCCTGATGGTTTGGATTGTTTCTTAATGCTATTTTAATGTAGGGCTGCTCGGTGCTTGTTTGGAGGTGGAGGTGGTGGAAAATCAGCTGTGGATGGAGCTGGGCATCTGCTGAGGATGACAGAGTGAGGCACTGGCAGGATAAGGGAAAGGCGTGTTACAGGAGCTTGGTTTCCTCTGAATTATTCCCATACATGGAATATCGGGGAGGAAAAACTCTTGTGGAGTGTTGTATTTGGCGGCTGCTGCTCCCAGTGCAGGACTGGCCATGGCATGTGCCCTCCAGAGCATTCCAACCCCCAGGGGAATGAACTGGGAGTGGCAAGTCCCTGGCCTTCCCCTCCAAATTTTCAGGCAAATTACTACTCATGCAAAAATCTGACAGAGTTTGGGGACCTGTGAACGGTTTAATAAATCCCCAGTGACTGTCTCGCTATTCACAAGGAGCAAGTAACAGGATCCATAAATCACAGCAAAACAAACTCAGCACTTTGGGTCAGGAAAATATTGAGAAATCCATGGGTTTTACTCTAATCCACCCATGGCAGGGGCCCTGGAAATGCACTTTTTTTTTTCTTCTTTTTTTTCATCCTTCTGGCTTTAACACCAACTTCCTATTCCAGCTGATGTCCTGCCAGGCTCAGCAGTGTCGTGGGCATCTGAGGTCCAGCCCTGCAGGGAGTGGGGAAACTCCCCAGGGATGCAATGAGCCTGGCACTCATCCCAGCAAGAGAGCAGTTTGCCCCACAGGCTGTGGCTTCTGGGCTTACACCTCCCACTGCCCGCTGTGCAGCCACCACAGAGCCCTTTGGAGTGTCCCAGCGCTGGGCAAGGCGGTGGGTTTGGCTGGGATAGCTCTGCTGCTCAGATTCTGGGCTTACACCCTGAGCATCCCACCAGGACATCATCCTGCTGCTCCAGGGAGAGATGAGTTGGATCTGCCTCCAGCAACGAGGCTTTTCTTCTCCGCTCTGTTTTGCAGAGACCGGGGTTGGGGTTGGGTTTCTTTGCAATAATCTGAGCTGAGCTAGCTGGGGTTGAGGGTGGCCACGATCCTGTGGTGACTCCTCAGCCCCACAGTGATCGCAGGCTGTCCTTGGCAAGCGAGGAGGCAGCTCATGGCAGAGCCTGCCCAGCCCTGTTCCACCAGCACGGATGGGTGGTCTGGGCTCACAACAGCCCTGGACCTCCCACCTGCCAGGAACATCTGCCGGCCAGAGATGCCAGGCCCTGGCAGCTGTGAGGGGACAGCGCCACCAGGACAGAGGGGAACGGAGCCCAAAGCAATGGTGAGGAGGGGCAGGAGAGAACAGAGCACAGCTGGAAAGGAGAAAGAAGAGAGGGGAGGGGCAGAAATCCACCCTGGTGCCCTGCATTTTGTGCTGCAAAGCCAAATTGCTGAGGGGTCCTACACAGCTGGTGGAGATGCAGAGCCCAGGTGAATGTCTTCAGCTCTCCTCTCCTGCCCCGTTCCTACACCCTAGAACTCTCAGGGTATGGCCAAGGGAGAGGGACATGGCTGGACACCTTTCTCCTGGGACACCACCATCCTTATTCCAGGATACAGCTACCCCTTTCTGAGCACATGGCCACCCTACTCCCAGGACTTGGCCATTCTTCTCCTGGGATGGGACTGAAACATCCTCAGCAGTGTTACTTTTCTGGACCAGATTTCTCACTAGGAAAGGCTTTCCAGCCTGGGATCAGGATGCTGGTTCATGCTCTGACCCTCTCCCCACCCCCAGCTTCCTCCCCAAGTCATTCAGTCTCTCATCGTGCACTAATCCAGTGGTGACTTCAGCTGCAATCGGTTGCAGTCTGGCATCAATAAACTGAAACATTTATTGCACCGTTTAAATCTAATAGAGATTATGGCAACCCAGCTCGCTTTTAATGCCTGAGTCAGGAAGCAGCTCTATGAACTGCTTCGCGGGCTGAAGGCTTTTCCCAACCCCTAGAACTCCATCCAGCCTTTGGTGCGAGTGTCTGGTCCTGACCTGCTGTCCCCACCTCCTCCATCGCCCACGTAACATCCCCAGGTCGCTATGTCAGATCCATATCCTGTGTCCCAGGTTGGCCAAACCTCCCTCCCCGTCCCCAGCTGGTCTGGTCCCTCTGTGGAAGAAGGGAGATTTCCTCAATCCCTGTGACATCCAAACCCTGCTGCGGAGCACCGGGGGAAAGGTCGCTCTTTATCTCAGGATCTGCACCGAAATTACTGACTCATTGGCCATGTCTGCCCCAGCCAGGAAATCTGATTTGCGATAATATAATGTTCCTTTAAGTAACATTTTCTTTAAAGACATCATTGAAGTTTAAAGAAGGGGCCGGGCTGCAGGGCAGCTTTAATTCCAGCTTCTGCAATTATTTTCCCAGCTACTGTTGTTTAACCCTTGGAAGGCAGAAGCTCAGCTCCCTGCTGGCCCAAGGTGCTCCCCATGGCAGGGCTGGGATCAGCAGCCCTTGCCAGGGGGCTCCAAAGGCAGTTTTCCAGCTCTCTCTGCCCTGGTGCTGGATTAAAGAAGCCCACCTGGGAGCCACTGTGCAGCCTCTCCCAGCATCTTGGATCTGGGTCTGGTGTTTTTCAAGGAGCAGTGAGGTAAATCATGTGCACAGCACAAACACCAGTGCCTTTTAATGAACCAATGAGGTATAAATGGCAAATGCCTCATTTTCTCCTGATTTACACAGTGGATTGATGAGGCACTCGCTGGCATTTCGAAGAAAGGGGAAAACAGGCATTGGGAGGCTTTGTCAGGCTCGAGCCCAACAGAGCCCACCCTTCCTGGGGGTGGGGGGGATGGAGGCACACGCTGTCCCGGGAGGAAGGGATGGATGGATGGATGGATGGATGGATGGATGGATGGATGGATGGATGGATGGATGGATGGATGGATGGATGGA
>JAWWMP010000148.1:6028380-6046391 GCA_035047865.1 Dendrocincla tyrannina | reverse complement strand
GGATGGATGGATGGATGGATGGATGGATGGATGGATGGATGGATGGATGGATGGATGGATGGATGGATGGATGCCAGGAGGAAAATGAGTTGGGAACGATGGGGTTTCTCCTAGACACCCACTCACTCTGCCCCTGCTCCAGCACTGCTGGAGCTCCCTGATCTGATTAGGCTCTCCAGGACTGTCTGCCTCGCACTCCCATGCCAGGAATCACTAACAGGGACCGGCTGGAGTGAGGGAAGGGGGAGCCCTCGGTCCGCCCCTCCACCATGGTATTACTATCAGAAATATCAGACGTTTCGCCTCAAATTAAAGTCAGGTTAAACATCTCAAATGCAAAAATCCCACACGGTTCCAGATGGGAAGCGGTTCCTCGCCTTCCGAGTGACCCAAGTAACTGAGGACCCTTTCAGCCCTGCACACCCTGTGCTGGGGGGTGGGGGGGGCAGGAGCTCCGGCCAAACCTGAGAACTTTGAAGTTGTAATTTGGCTGGGCTAATGCAAAGCATGACCTGCTGCCATGGGGGATACGGAGGGTATTCCTGCTCCAGCCGGTAGAAATACACTGGAATGATAGTTCCCAAAGCAGAGCCATGTGTCAGGACACACGGGTGACACACAGCAGCTCCCACACGGTGCAGGGACGGAGTGGATCAACCCCACAAACACCGACAGCCCAAGGAGCCCCACAGCAGCCCACGGGCACATGGCTAGCACATGGCTGGCACTCGGGGCCACCACCGTGTCACAAAGGAACCAGAGACAGGAGGAGAAGTCCTTTAGCCATGCTGAGAACAAGTTGATTTAGGGTGGGCTCTTTACATGTTCTTTTTTCTCTGTGCAGAGACCAGGTAACAGGACAAGGAAATGGCCTCAAGTTGTGCCAGGGGAGGTTCAGGTTGGATATTAGGGAAAATTTCTTCATGGAAAGGGTAGTCAGGCACTGGAACAGGGTGCCCAGGGCAGTGGTGGAGTCACCATCCCTGGAAGGATTTTAAAACTGTGTGTGGCACCTGAGAACATGGGTTAGTGGTGGCCTCAGCAGTGCTGGAGGAGCAGTTGGACTTGCTGGTCTCAGAGGGCTCTTCCAGCATCAGCAATTTTCTGATCCTATGATTCTATTTAAGACACAAGGCACAACACCTGAGTGGGACCACAAGGTCTCTGCTGGCACTGATGGCTTTGGGAAGAGCCAACAGATCTATCCAACATAGCTGAGGGGAAGACAGGTTTTGGCAGGATGCACCCAGGGTGCTCAGTGAGCTCAGCATTTCATCCCTCCCTGCCTTGGGCCAGGGCCCAGAATTCAGATCTCCAAATCCATCCCAAATCATATGCATTTGGGGAGTTGGGGTTTATCCTATTCCTGCTGAGATCAGCTGCCCTATAGAGGCCATTGCCATCCAATTAAGTATCTTCTAGGTAAGGTTTGGTATCCTCAGCCACAATTTCTCATCCAGCTACCCCAACACAGTGGATAGAACACTGGCACATTCCTGGTATTTCCCTCTGGGAACTCACACCCTGCTCTCCTTTTTGTTCTGCTGTCTCATGCTGCTCCTGCTCCTCCACCTTCCTGTGGTGTTCCTGACCTTGCCTTTTGGGTGTCCATGGTCTCCCTCTCTGCATTCACACAGGCCTGAGCTGTCCCCATGCCCTGCTGATGTTGTGTTGGTGGTTCTGACTTCCTTCTCCTTCCCTTCTGCTTTGACTGAGTGCTGGCCTATCTCTCCTCAGGTTAATCAGTGGATTAACTGCAGCTCTCCCTCCCTCTCTCCTAAATCCTTATCCTTCATCACATATCTAGAAAACAAAACAGACCAGGTATTTTTCACGGAGGCAGTCAAACTCTGATGTCCTTTCAGCCAACCTCTCCCACACCTTCCTCGGGGCCTTTCTGACCCCAGAGACACCTCTGCCTCCCCGCTGCCCCTGCTCTGCTCTTGGGACTCTGGCAGGCGTGTCCTCCTGAAGACACCAGCAGGGATGTTCCAGGGCATGGAAAAGTCAGAACAGGACCCACACTTCCAAGATCTCACGTAGGTAACTACCTTGCTTTTCCTCACCTGACCACTCCCTGCCTGGCCTGCCTCCTCTTCCCCCAGGGTTCCTGCCCATTCCCTGCCCCTGAGCTCCTCCTGCACACACCTGACATTCTCCCCCCATTCTCCCTCTGCTCCCACAGCACTGTCATGGTCCCGTTATCCCTTCACTCCTTCCCACTGGAGTCCTTTAGCTCTCAGGGAAGCTCATTCCCCACTGAGTATCCCCCTCCTTGGGCTCGAGCCTTTCAGCTGTGCCCTGTGACTGACCCTGAGATAGGGAGCCTCTCCGGCCGGCAGGATGCCATCGGAGCCATCCATCTCCCAGCACAGCGCGAGAGGGAGGAACAGCTGAGTGCTGGGATGCACCTGAAGTTTTAAGACCCATCATATTTTCTGCTTTAAACGGCAGCTTCCAGTGCTGACTGAAGGCAAGATAAACTCTGTCAGGCCTTCTGCAGGTGGGAAACTGGGGTCTCAGAAATAAAAAATGGAGCCAGCATAGAGACCTGTCAGGATCCCAAGAAATAGCACTTCTTTGGACAGTGGTGCTAAGTGGGGGGAGCAAATGCCTCTCATGGACTCCATGTGAATGGCCCTGAAGCTACAGGGCTGTTCCAAAGGGTTGGGGACCTCACAGTCACTGCAGAGCACTGTGGCAGGATGGATGGATGAAATCTTCATATTGGAAAGGAGGGGAGGCCATGCCTGCACCTCATTTAAAAGTAGGGACTGGGAAGCTCACAATGCTGGGACAGTGCTCCCAGTTCTCCCAGGGAACCCCACAGCTCCTACTCTGCCAGACACCTTGCTCATGGAGCAGAGCAGGTGACACTGATGCTCCAGGGACATCAGTCCCTTTTACCTCCTCTGGGGCTCTCCCATAGGGTGTTCTGGTTGTACCGCTCCCTCCCATCCTACCTCGGGAATTCTCCTTCTGAACCTGGAAGGTTTCAGTTCCTCCTGCCCCTGGCTGTAGGACCAGACAGACACAGAGGGCACTAGAACAGCAAATCCCATCGGGGGGGAAGATCACCCCAAGAAACCTCCTTGGGAGGTTAGGGCCCCTTTGTGCCAGGTACTGGAAATCCAGGGAGAACCAGCACCCAGGAGTGACACTGGGAGGGAAGAGCCAAGGCTTCCCTGCCCCACCTGGCCAAGGGGAGCCGTGGTCCAGCCAAGGTGTGAGGGAGGCACAGGTTGGCCCATCTCCCAGCAGGAAGCCGTGGGTGCCAGGCACGGAGGAGGGATCACTCCACAGGTCCCGGGGGCCGCGCGTGGTGGGAGCCGGCGCTGACGGGCGTTTGGGCCCCCGGCCAGCGCTGCATCAGCACCCGAAAATGCACGGCCTCAGCGCTCAGGTGAAGTTTAATAGCTGCTCATCTGCCTGATGGGATGGGGCATCTCCAGGGCCCCCTCCTGCCCAACAGAGAACCCCAGCTGTGGAGCAGAGTGGGCGAGGGAGGATCCGAGCAGAGCCAAGCCAAGGAGAGGGGTCGTCATGTCAAAAAGTGATTCCGGCAGCTCACGGCTCTAACCCAACTTTTCAGCTCAACCTCTCTTGCCAAGGCAGCGATTCCAGAGCTGCAGCTCCTGATAAAACCTAAAACCATTGCCCATAAATTGTATTAAATAAACAGCAGCTGCAGATCAAGGTATATCCATCAAGGCCTTCCTCTTTTTTTTTATGAATGGCTGAGGACTCAGAGATGCTGTTTGCCAATAGTCTGTCAACGGAGCCTGCATTTAAAATCAATTTGGTAATTACAACTCTGACTTGGAGCCACAAATCAAAAAAGAAACTTCAGCCCTTCAGGATGTTTTGGCCCATTAGGGAGCTGGTAATTACGCACCCCAGTCGTCGGGCATTAATTTAAGGCCCTGGTGGAAAAGGGATGGTGTGAATTTGAGACAGGAAACTGGCTGCGAGGAATTTCCAAGGTTGGCGGCGTGCTGTCAGTCTGTTTACAACCACCTCGCTGAACATGGTTAAAATCTGACGGAACACTTGCTGAACCCGGGATTGCCATTGTGGTGGTTTATTTTTCCTGGTGAAAGAGGCCGGTCTTCATGTCGGCAAGGGATAAATGAGGAAAATATATGTCACCTCTGTTTACACAGGACCTGCAGTGTTTGTACGGGGCTGCTGCAGGTCACCGGGATGCTGGGGTGATGGACGGGGGGTGTGCACAGGGATAGGGACGTGTATGCCAAGGGACAGGGGGCTGACAGCACGAGCCAAGGGAATGGCTTTAATTCCCCTGGCAGTGACAGACTGTGACTGCAAAGCACCCCTGGCCCCCGCCCTGTGATGTGTGAGGAAGACCCAGGGGCTGAGCAGCCTTCCTCCCCACAGGGCACAGACAGCTCGAGGTGCATCCTCTGGTTCCTGCCATGAGTGTCGTGTCCCTGGCGACTCCTGTTTCTGAGGAGCGGCTGAGCCAGGGGAGGAAGAGGGTTCCCTCTGAACTTCAGCCCTGCAGAGCCAGGTCTGGCTCTTCCTGTGGAACTGGCCAATGTGCAGTAGCTGTAAATGTTATTAATGGCCATAAACTGCTCTGGTTCTTCAGAATATCCTGTTACCTGGTTGTCTCCAAGATATCCTGCGGGCTGGTCCCACAGCCCCTTGTGTCTGGGCTCGCCAAAGGATCATGTCTCTGTCAGGAGAACTGCAGAGATAGTTAAGCCCCAGGGAGCAGCAGTAGGATAAGGCTGGATTATGGATGATTGGGAAGGAGAAGCCCCTGGCTCTGTTTGCCTGGCCCAGCCTAGCAGGGGATGCAGAGGTTCCATCCCGTGGGATGAACTAGTGCTCTCCTGTGACCTGTGCTGAGTGAGGGGTCCCAGTGCCCTGAGCAAGTGTCAGGGATAGCTCAAAAATGTGACAATTAATGGGCATCACAGGGCCAGAAAGGCTTTGCTGCCCTGCCCCGACTTGGCAGACATTCTTCTTTCCTCCTCCAAAGACAGTGCCAAAGTACAGCCAACTCCTACCACTGCAAGGACTTGACTGGGAACAGAGAAACTGGGTGGATAAAAAAACTCTGGGAATTTCTCATTCAGGATTTAAACCCTTTCATTTCAAATCTCTAAGCACCCAGCAAAGAAGTGCCACAGGTCCCTGAAATTCCATGTCCCCTTGGAAAATGCATGTGCCTTTCCAGAGCAGAACAGAGCTATTTTCTATCAGGGACATGTCAGTGCTTGGCATTTCCTGTGACTGTCCCCACGTCCCCCAGACAAAACCCAAAAGACATGTAAATATATATTGGAAGCTGAGACTTGGCTTTAAGACAAGCCTTGTGCTGAATGGCAATTCCTGCAATTCCTTTAAATACACCCAGTTATAGTGACAGGAGGAAAGAGGCTGAGCCAGGAGCAAGAGGAGGGAACAGAAGGCAATTCTCTCTCTCCCATTCCCATCTGTCCTCGACTCCCTGCACAAGAAGGCAGAGAGGTGATGGTCTGGAGGAGGGCTCTGGGAAGGGATGGGGCTTGTGGGGCAGCACTGGGAATGCAAGGGTAGTGGATGGACTCAGGGAATGGGGATTCAGGGGATGGGGATGCAGAGGATGGGGACGGATGCAGGAAACAGGGATTCAGGGGGCGGGGTTTCAAGGGATGGCAATGGGTGCAAGAAATGGGGATGGGGATGTAGGGGATGGAGATAAGGAGGCAGGGAGTGGGGAGGTTGGGGATAGGAAATCAGAATGGGAACAGAGATGCAGGGGATAAGGATGCAGAGGATGGGGATTTAGGGGAGGGAGATGTAGGGGATAGGGAGGGAGATGTAGGGGATAAGAATGCAGGGAATTCAGGGGATTCAGGGGACAGGGATGGATGTAGGGGACTGGGACTGTCTCCCATTCCTCCCCAGGCTGAGCTGTCTGCAGGAAGGGTGGGGAGGGTTTGAAGTGGGGATGGGGGACAAGAGAGGAAAAAGATATTAAAACGTTCAGTGTGAAGTTCCTGCCACACCATCAGGCGCAGGGACTGTGCAGAACAAAGGTTTGCATTTGCAAATCAATAAAAATAAACGTGTAGTGAAGACGCAAGAATATTTTACCATAAATTTCCATAAAGCCTCACTCGGCAGTGCTGGAACGTTCCAGCTGTGCCTGGACACTCTGCCTGGCACTGAGCCGGTGAGGGGGTCGTGGGTGATGTCCAGGTCAGGGAGGGTGTGGGATGAGGTGAGCAGGGCTGACCCCCAGCCAGCCTCTCAAACCCCATCTCTGTAACATAAAAGAGGCACCACAAGTTGGTGTGTCTTGACCATTGCCTGGGGAATTCCATAATTTTTCCTCAGTGCAAAACATGGTGCCAGAAAAGTGGGAAATGACCCAGAGAAAATGTGCTGGTCTCATCCAGAGGCATTGCCAGCTGGGGATCCTGCTCTTTACCAGGCTCAGCACCTTCCCTGCACTGAATGGTGCTCTCTGAATGGCAGTGAGGAAATGGCCCTGAGAGAAATGTCCCTGAGGTGGATTCTTCCTCAGGATTCTCTGGACACCCCGCATCATCCAGAGACCAGAGATGCCCACGGGGTGACTCCGGCTGTGCCACCTCAGGGGGAGGTTTGCAGCGGGGTGGGCTGGGCAGAGGTGACCCCTGAGACGCCAATTCCTGCGTCGGCCCCAGCAGAGAGACAAAACCTCCCTGGAAAATGCAGCAAGCAAGAATTCTAAACCTTTTAATCAGGCTCCGTCCTTGCTGCTCCTCCGCCTTTTGGTTGGAAATGACCCAGAGGGGAATTGAAACATTTTGTTTCATTTTGAGCAAAGCATTTTGCTTGATCAGAAGAGAACGCGGGGTTGGGGAGAGGGAGAAGGGGTCACTTCAGCAGCTGGGAAACAGCTCATTGCAGCTCAAATAAACCTGATCCTGTTCCTGTGTTTGCTGTTGGGGGCCGGGGAGGCGGCGGGAGGGGCAAGAGGGGGGATGCCCACCTGAAGAATCCCAGGATGGGAGAGGACCAGAATGCCATGGCCACATTGCCCTGCTCCAGGAAGGATGCCCAGCTACACTCAGTTTTGGGATCTCCCTGCTCAGTGTGTTGTGTTCTTTGGTCAGAAGGACCCAACCAAAACCCTCCAGTGGTGGGTCAAGCAGCTTCACCCGTCAGCAATGCTGTGTGTGCCCCCAGGGTTCTCCTGCCAGGCTGGAGCTCTGCTTGGAAAGCCCACAAATAGTTTCAGGGCAGCCAAAGCTGCAATTCCCAGTGTGCTCTGATGCTCCCCTTCTTCCCAGAGTCCCTATGCCCACATCTCTGTGCCCTCCAAGCAGGGTGGCCCCGCAGATGCATGGTGTTGGGGGCTCGGTGGGCTCTGGGGACTGGGTGGGTGCTGGGGGCAGTGCTGGGCCCGGGTGGGTGCTGGGGGCAGTGCTGGGGCCGGGTGGGTGCTGGGGACCACGTGGGTGCAGCCACAGCCATCCCTCCTCCCAGCCCCCGGGCCCAGGGCCAGGCGTCTGTGACTAATGGGCAGCAAAGCCCTTTATCAGCCCAACTTTAGCCTCTCTTCCGGTTCATGAGTTGCTCATGAGCTATTTGTGAATTTTTTGACTTTAATTGTTATCCTAAATTATTCATCAAATAATTTCAATAACCAGCTCTCGGGCCAGATTCCATTTTCTATGAGCTGTTTCCGTGTGTGCTCCTGCCAGGGAATCGCTGCCGAGCAGCCTCAGAAAGAGAATGCAAAAAAGGACACAAAACACAGGGAAAAAGATGCAGGGAAACACGGAGGGGACGTTTGCCCCAAGCTGCTCCGTGTTTGGGCAGCTCTCAGCCCACAGGAAGCTGTGAGTGCCCTGCCCAGCTCCTCCAGACCCACGGCTGCAGCCAATGGACCAGAGCAGTGTCCTCCCTTTGGGCACTGATTCAGAGAACAGACAATAAACCCCAGCAAGGCTCCCACTGCTGGAATGCACGTCCCTCCATGAGCTCACAGTCCCAGGCAGAAAGGACAACCTCCCCTCCCTCCAAATGCCTCTCCTGGACACAACCCCCTGCCCCCTGCGCTGCTCCAGTCCCACCCTGCCCAGTGCAGCTCCAGCTTCGGCTCTGCCACAGTGGGACTGGAGCAGACAGGACAGCAGCCACAGCTGAAACCACTTCTGAGCAGAGCAGTCCAGCCAGACTTCACACACAGGGTGATTGCAGAGCCAAGAGGAGCTTTTCCCAGCCCAGCCCATGTCCACTGGCCATGGCTCCGGCACCAGGAGCACGCCCGGATGGAGGAACAACATTCCCGCACATGGAGCTGCCACACTCTGTTCTCAGCAAGTGGTTTAATTGCTGCTGGACACGGGAACAGCACTTGCTGCCTCCTCACTGTCATCTTCCCCGTCACAACCCCTGAAACCACCAGCAGCTTTGAGGAAGGTGGTGGGGATAATGCTGGGGCTGGAAGTGCTGGGGCTGGAAGTGCTGGGGCTGGACTGGTCAGGGTCGTGTCCTCCCCTGATCTCTGACACATCCAATGGACTCATATTTTTGTTGTGAGGGTGGGGAGGCCCTTGCACAGCTTGTCCAGGGAAGCTGTGGCTGCTCCATCCCTGGAAGTGTTCAAGGCCAGGTTTGACAGGGCTTGAAGCAACCTGGGCTGGTGGAAGGTGTCCCTGCCCAAGGCAGGGGGTGGAACGGCACGATCTTTCAGGTCCCTTCCAACCCAAACCATTCCATGATTCTGAGATTCTGTTCTAAACATTCAGCTGATGTTGGCTTTTTGCTCGCTGGGTGAAGCAGCATGTCCTGCCCTGGGGCCCTCACCCAGTGCTGGCCAGGACAGACAAAATCCTGTTGTGCTCTCTTGTCACCTCTGCCCAATTCTGGAGTCCCCTGGGCCAGGCTGTGCCCACCTAGACAGAAATGGGATCAGTCAGCACTTTGTATTACAGGATCCTAACACATCCTTGGGGTTTCAGCCTCAGCTAGATGACCCCTTCTCAGTGACATTCCAGTACAACCCAGTTCAAACCCCTCAAGCAACTTTAAGGGCTCACTGCACACATCAGACAATCACAGTGTCCTCTCCTGGTTTAAAGAAAACCTGGAAAAAAGGGTTTAGAAGCCTCTGCTTCAAGAGGCAGAGGCTGGACTAGACCTGCAGGGAGAGCATCCCTGCATCCTCTGCCCTGCCAGAGCTGAGCCACAGCCCCAGCCATGTCCCAAAGCCACCAAGTCCTGTGTGTGCAAGCACAGGCCATGGCCAAAATGAAGCCAAGGTAGGACTTGGGGAGAAGGCCAAAACTGACCCTGGCTGCTCCTGAGATAATATATCTCCAAAAGCCAGCTCAGGTTTCCCGGCCTCAGCACTGCTATTGAAAATTTATGGTTTGAGAAAGTTCTTGGAGCCTGAATCCCTCGACCTATCACCTCTTCAACCTTGTGTTTATCAAGACATGAGTTCCTCTTCCTCTCAGCCTTTGTTTTCAGCTCTTGGAACCCAGAGGCTCAGTCCTGGCGCTGCCTGAGCCATGTGAAGGTGCGATAAATCCTTCCCGCCCTCTCTTTGCCCCCAGCCCTCACTTTTGTTCCCATTTGCCTTGTTTTGGGGTGGACCATGGTGATGACATCCTTCTCTTTGCCAGCTCAACATGTCCCCCACCACCTCCCTGATGTCTGCTCCACTCCCTTCATCTCAGCAGAACAGGCATCTTTGATGCTGGAAGTTGCCACGGTGACTGCAAAATCGTGGTGACACTGGGGTGGGCACTGGACCCGGGTCCTGTGTGCCACCAATCAGTCCCTGGGACATTCCCAGGCTGTCAGGGCAGGGAATGGTGAGGGGGAATGACAGTCTCAGGGAGGGCATCCCCCGCTGTAGAAGAATATCTTCCTATTCCTTTTATTATCATCATCGCTGGGAAAATAAAATATTTACAGGTTTATTTCCAGAGTTTTCTGGTCTCACCGATTTTTGGTCACCTGTGGAGTAAGAGGCAATTTAGTGGGAACAGCAGGGAACCTTCCAGGCTTGAGCAGCAGGAAACAGAGGAGGGCAGCAAGGTCCCTGCTGGGAGAGGAAGCAGCTTTGGGGCTTGGACAAGGATTGCAGGGAAAGTCCAGCCCCGAGAGTGAGCAGCCAGCAGGAGCCCAGGTGAGGGGGAGGGAGACACTCAAGTGCCAGGGATTTGTGAAGGGGACTTATAAAAATGCTGGAAGTAATGAAAGGAGAGAAGAATGACCAGGGGAGCAGAGCAGTTTGTTCCAGGAGGAGCGAGATGGTTGCGGAGGAAAGAGAGAAGGAAATATGAGAGAGTTCAATAAAACTGTGGACAATCGAGATGAGGTGGATTAGAAAAAAATATTCCCATTGTCTAGGAACACAAACCCCCTCCAGGACATCCAATAAAGGGACACAGCAGAGGATTTAAATCAAATCAAAGGAAGTCTTTTATCGCAGGAGCCCAGATGTGCCGCGAAGTGAGGACAAGGCCACCACCCCAGAGCAGAGGGGCAGCGGGTGAGACGGGCTCCTCCAACCAATCCAGCCTTGGGAAATCCCAGCATTTGGCAGCTGCTGGAAGCGGGGAGGATGGCTGGACACACCCCGATCCTGGGGCTGTGCCCTGGCAAACAGCACTGCTCGCTGCTGCCAAGGAGACACCTCTGGTCCAGGACTGCGTGGCCACCGAGCCAGCAAAACAAAGAAAAAAGAACAATACACAAAATCCAACCCCAAAATGGCAACAGTTTTGCCAAACCATGGGAAAGGTGCTCAGTGGACCTGAGAGACCCTGGGACGCGTCCCTGGTGCTCAGCCAGGGACGATGGGGTGAAACAAGCAGTCTGAAGTCTCTCTCTTCCCAGAGAAGGGGAAGGAAACAAGACCCTGGAGGATGGGTCTGGAAAGGGAAAGGCACATCTGCCGTGGATGTTTTTTCTCCAGCTGGTCTCACAGCCGCCTTTCACAGAGGACACACCAGGCAGCTCTCACCAGTTATTAAAATCTGATAAAAATTCCCCTCCAGTTAATTCTGCCAGCAGAAAGCTCCGGATCGATGCGCAAAGCTGTCCCTGCTTATTTATTTATTGACTCCCAACATGGAATTTGGCTGTACAAGGATGAAAGTTGAGATTTGCTGGAGAGAAGAAGCTTTCTGGGGGGAAGGAGGTGGCTCTGGATGCAGAGCAGGGGCTGGGGAGCATCCATGGTGAGCTGGACATGGATCACCCATCTTGCCAGGGTTCAGGCTTCCCTCCAGGCACCAGTTGGTTGCTCCTGTGGTCCTGATGGTATTTTTGCTTGGGAGATTATGGGGCACTTCCTCAGAGCCTGGTTGGTGTCCCGGCCTGTCCCCAAATGCCACCTCACTCTTGCACTCCCTGCACCCATCCACCACCCACCCAGCCATGGCCACACTTCCCAGGGGGATGCAGAGACACAGCCACACTCAGCTCCTTCCCACGCACTTTAATAACTGCTCTGCTGGTGTTTCCTGAGCTTTATATGGCTCTCTCAGGCTGCTTTTATGGAGTTGGAGTAATTGCTGTTTATCGTGGATCGTGTGTTGATGGCTGGGTCACACCCTGCATGCTCTGGTTCCAAAGGAGCCATCTGATACATTCAATTAAAATTTCTCCTTTGGATGCTTTCATCATTTCAGGAATTTCTTCTTCTGATGGAGGGTTATTGTACCTTTGGGAGCACAGACATGCAGAGGAGGTGGATGGTGGCTCAGTCCACGCCACCAAAATCAACAGGACTCAGTCCTTCATCCCTGATTTTCTCGGCACTTGAGGACACGGGTTAGTGGGGAACAGGCTGGTGGTGTTGGTTTGATGGTTGGACTTCATGATCTTAGAGCTCTTTTCCAACTTTTATGATTCCATGATTCTATGATACTGCACAGTCTCATCGAGCCCAGCCTGGCAATTCCTGGATCGCACTGCAAATGCTGGACTTGATGGTCTTTGAGGTCTTTTTCAACCTAAATGATTCTGTAATATTCTCACCCTGGAGGCATTCAAGCAAACCTCAGTGGTAATAGGACTCAGAGGTGGGAAAAGGCCTTTCCCCACGCAGCTCATGCAACACAATTCCAGCATGGCCTGCTCCTCAGCAGGAGCCAACAGCAACTCCATAGGACAAAACTCAGCCTCCTGATGGCTAAAGCAGCACCTGAGCAAAATGCTGCTGGGGAAGTGGCAACATGACATGAGACCATCAGGGACCAGGCTGAGAGACAAGAGAAAGAAACTCATTTTCCTCGGCTTAGGAGCAGCTGTCCCTGCGCTCAAGCTGGGCACCAGCATCCACTCCTGGCACATCCTGCCTCTTCCAGTCACTCATCCCAGCCTTACCCACTGGCAAGGGCCATGCAGCACCAGCAGAACAGCTTGCTGTCACCATCTCAGAGCTGAAAAGGGAGGAAAACCATGTGGGGAGTGTGTTGAAAAAGAAAATGCCATAAAAGAAATCTGCATAAAAGAAGAAAAGGCTTTCCCCCAGCCAGGGCCCTACTGAGGGGCTGCGGGTGCCGGGGTGTGGAGGGGACTGGGCAGAACGGGGAGCAGCCAGTGCTGAGCAGGGGCTCTGGCAGAGGTGAGGGGCAGGTGGGTGCTTGGGCAGAGTCACCCAGCAGGGACACAGCACCAGCCTGCGGGAGCAGGAGCCAAAGCTTTGGCAGCTCAGGTTCAGGTCACCCTGGGGGCCTGACAGACCTCCCCCTGCCCCCAGGCAGTGGGACCAAATCCCCACCTGGCAGAGCAGGACCAGGGCAGGAGCTGCCTCTCAGCCATGTCAGGAACAAGAGAACCATGGGGAGAATCAAAATCCAAATCTCTGTCCCCATCCCCGCTCAGAGCACCCAGCCCTCCTCCTCCTGCTACTGCAGCTTTTATTGCCTCCCTGAGAGTCCAGCTGCACTGAGACCCAGCTTCTACCAGCTGGGGACTTAATTAGGTCAATTAATTAAGACCATTATGCCATTCCTCCTCAGACCTCCATGGGAAATGTCAGGGGTGAGTGTGGAGCGGGGAGCTCATCCCTCAGCTCCTGGGGTGCTGTGGAAGCTCCCTGGCAGGCGCGGTCCCAGCAGTGCCTCAGGCAGCTCAGCACAGGGGGCTCTGCTGGAGGGCTCCTCCCAGGGCTGTGCTCCTGTTCATCCCAGGCCCTGCAGCTCATCCATGGCGTTCTTTTATCCGTTTATCACAGAAAAAAAGGGCCAAGCACCTCCACTCCCCTCCACCCCACCTGGTTCATACATGACAGCCTGGATTTTGTTTACTGCTCAGATTATTTTACTCTCATTTCTCTCTAAAATCTGGGTCGTTTACTTGAAATAAAACCAGTGACTTAACATGGGGGAAAATAAAACAACAACCAACCCTTATGGTATTGCCTTTCAAAACATTTTGGTTATCTGAACATTTCTGTCACTTCCAGAGGAGTAAGAACTGCTGGAATTTAACTCACAATGGGTTTATTTCTCTCCTTGTGTATTTCTGAGTAAATTTGGTATCAGGGAAATAAAACCTGTCAAGCTCCATTTAACACTCTCCAATCCCAAAAGTCCTCTGGAGTTGCCTGAGTGGGCACCCATCACCTTCACAGGAAGAGAAGGACCCTGTTTGGCATCTCTGCTTCCAGCTGGCACAGCTCAGCCTCCTTGGGATGAGGGTGCCGGGATGAACAATCCTTCTTTAGCATCCTTGGGATGAGGGTGCCAGGATAAACTGCCCCACGGCACAGCTGGCAGCCTGTCGGTGAGTGTTTATCTCTTCTGACACCTTCCCGCAGAGGTGGCTTTAATGCTCTGCACATTCCGATTTGGGATTAGGGAGCCGACAGAAAGGTCAGCTGGATCAATGGTGATTAGCAGAAAAGGACCTAAAGATCCTGTTGTTTGCTCTGCATTAACGATCCGGCTGCTGAGCCAAGATTCCCTCGAAGCACTTGAGAAATGAAAGGACAAACACACGGCCCTGGGATTAGGGCTGGAATCCGCACACCTGCCGGAATCCTGACACCTGTGGGAAGGCAGTGACAGCAGACCGGGCTGGGGACTCATGGCTGGGATGTGTCTGCCAGCAGGGAAGGAGAGAAAGGAGAGCAAAGGGGCACTGACAACAGGAAGGAAAAATGGGAATGAAGCCCAACAAACGTGCTGCTGGAGGGAAGGCAGTGACAGCAGCGGGAGTGCTGACATTCCTCTGGGGAACAGAAACACAGCACAGGGTTATTTTTACCATGGAGCATCTGAGGATCATCTTTAATGGCCTGAAATTGTGCCCAGGGGAGGTTTAGATTAGATATTAGAAAAAAAAAATTCATAGAAAAGGTTGTTAATCATTGGAACAGAGTGCCCAAGGAAGTGGTGGAGTCACCATCCCTGGAAGCATTCAAAAACCGTGTGGATGTGGCTCCTGGGGACATGGTTTAGAGAAGAGCATGGTGGTGTTGGTGGGTTGGTGGTTGGACTTGATGACCTTAAAGGTCTTTTCCAACCTTAGCAATTCCACGATTCTGTGACTCCACCTTCCCAAGCACAATGTGGGATGGACATCCTGGGTGCCCTGCAAGGCTGAGCCCCCCAGGCTGCCCCAGCTTCATTCCTAAAACTCAGTGGAGCTGCGGGGCCTGCCTGGCCAGGTTTGATCTGCTGCTCTGGGAACAGTTCCAGCCAGCCACATCCTCCGGGAGTTCATTGGTAGGAGAGTGATAACTCATCAAGAGCACACGGTGAGGATTCTCCCAAAACCTTCAGTTTGATCTCAGTCCACCTCCTGAGCATCACTTGTTGCATCTTCCCACCTCTCCTTTCGGATTTCCCATAAAAGCTTCATTTAGATTGAAAATGATATTTTCAGCACGTTAATTAACTACTAATTGCTGATTAGAAACATGTTTACTGAGGTCTAACAACTATGTAACGAGTGATGTCTTATTACCCGTTCTTCCCGGGGATTGAGACCTGCGGAGAGGCTGTTCCAGTGCGGGGCTGGGTGTGGGTAATCCGCAGGCACAGAGCTGCTCTCCTAAACGGGAGAAGACAGCTCGTTATGTTAATGAGATGCCAGCTGATTATGAGAAACACATTGATACAGGTTTGGGCTGTGGTGTCACTGATACAGATCTAGTGTGTTCAGTAGCTGTGAAACCTCAATCAATATGTTTCTCATAATCAGCCGCCATCTCGTGCACATAAATAACATCCCTGATGGGGGGAAGAGCCGCAGTTCCCAGAGTTAATAAGAGAGCCCCACTCCCATCCCCTGCCCCCTCCGCGCCGCAGCTGGAACGCTGGGATGGGGCTCTGCTGCTCACCCACCGCCCACGTCGGGGGTCCAGGCCCCCCCCGAGACCTGTGCCCACCTCCAGGGGCCTCCAGAGGAGAGGCCTGGGCCGCTTGGGTTTCCTGGGTTTAATATTCTACGAACCCCAATATTCGATGAAACCCTCTGTTCCATATTCCACGGTTACTTTGAGGTCTGGGAGCCCCAAGGCCCTTCGGACAGAGTAGCCAGAGGATGTCCATGTCTCCTGACTTCCAGCCACGCCTGCTGAAGGTTTGCCGTGGTGCAGAAGGGAGAACGTGCCCAGTGGCAGATGCATGGCGAGCTGATGGCTCTCTCGCCTCTTCCTAAAGCTGTTCCCTGCTACCGAGTGTCTTCAGCCCAGCCAGACTCTGATTTCTCCTGGTGCCTTCACCCTCCCTCACCAATTCCCCAAGCTTCAAGGCCTCCCATGTAACTCGGATACCATCGGTCCCCATCTTTCCTGCCAGCTCTCTCCTGTTCCTGGGCTCTCCTCAACTCTGGTCATCATTTAAAAAAAACATAAATAGATGGACATTTTACCAAAACTATTGCCTTAAGAAAGAGCAGCATTTTGGCTGAGTCATAAATTTTGATTAAAGAATTTCCTTGTTTCATTCTCACTTTTCCCCCTGGTTTTTCCTTGGCAGCCTTGCTGCCATCAACCTTTCCTCAGCAACAAATAGTCCCCTTCGTTAGTGAGAGATCTTGTTTAGCCTCATCCAATGCTGTTTAGTTACAGCAGCTGAACCTTTAGGCAGTGCTGACACCTCTGTCAGATTTTAATTAAAAAAAAAAATAGTCCAGATGAGAATAAACTTGTCCCTGGGCAAACCCCTCAGCTTAAAGTGACAGGTCAGTGCTGATGGCAACAGGGGACAGGGGACAAGGGGGAGGACAACAAGGGCAGATGCCAAAGGGGCTCTGGACTGGCAGAGAAGGAGCAGATGAGCAAGAAATCAGGGAGAAAGAGGAGACGAAAGAAGCCTTTTTTGGGGAATAAAGGTAAATCAAGAGGGATGAGAACAGAGCAGAGGGTGACAGAGTGCTCAGCCCACACCTTGTGAATGCCACAGAGGGGCAGGCAGGGAATTGGTTTATTATTATTTTTCCTTTCAGCTTTCTTCCTTCCTTTTATCTTTGATCAGGAAACAAGCTGATTTTAATTAAAAAGCCCTCCAATTAATGCTGCCCTGGAGTTTTCATTTCCTGGGCTTCAGTAATTTGTCAGGTTCTGGAGGTTTTGTGTTCCCTCTTGTGAAATAAATAACAACAAGCAGGATGAGACAGGAAGAGGAGCAGGCGCTGGCAGAGGGCGCAAGGGGTGGCTGTGCTGGGCAGCCCCTCGGCCGGGGCAGGGGGGCTGTGCTGGATCACGGTGGGGATCCTGGGGGATCGCTCCATGCTCAGTCTGCCGTCACAGCCACACTTGGCCCCTGCGTTCACACCTTGGGGGGACTTTGCGGCACCAAAGGGCTCAGTCATGGCAGAGGTTTCCCAGCGACTCGATGGGAACATGCCCACTGTCCATTATCTCCTACTCCCTGCTCAGGAGAGAGAAGCAGCAGGAATTGCCCCGATTTTGGGGCTCCAGTCCTTCCCAGGAACATCCCTTGTCCCCTCTCTGCTAATCAGTGATCCCCAGGCAGGAGCGAGGGTGAGTTCCTTTCTTCCCTGGGATGAAGCAGAAGGAATTGTCCAGGTTTTGGGGCTCCAGCCCTTCTCTGGAGCATCCATCATCCCCTCTGCTGATTCCTACAGATGGCAAAGGAGAACCTCAATATTTTGGATGATCACAGACTCAGCACAGAACTCCAGCAGACAGTGACACCCGGGCAGGAGCTGAGGGGAGTTTTCCTCTTTCTTGGGATGAAGCAGGAGGAATCATCCAGACTTTGGGGCTCCAGCCTCTCCCCTGGACCAACTCTCATCCCCTCTTTGCAGACCAGATACCCTTGAGCAGGAACACAGGCGAGTCCTCCTGTTCCCTGGGATGTTCAGACCATAGAGGTGGCATTTCCCAGGCACTGGCAGAGTGTCCTGCGGGGACCCCAAGCTGTGGGGAGTGGGAGGAGTGCAGGACCCCCGGGCCCCCTCGGGCACACTCCCTATCTCTCACACACATACCCACAGCTGTAGCGTACAAAAGCCCCAGGAAAAAAAAAAAAAGGGAAAAAAAGCTTGTGAAAAGCCCTTATCATCCCCAATCCCATCTATTGTCAATGGGATCGTGAGTAGGGAGTGTTTGGAGAATTCATTTGTGATAAATATTTATACCCCGTGTTTTTGGACTGTTATCTGCACACTGTGGCTGTTTGATCTGGTGTAGGGCTTTCTTTAGGTCATTTACATCCCCTTTTGCATCAACCTTCGTCCGATAGCAGCTATCACATAATTATGTTTCTTTTGCTTATCCCTAATCCTGTCAAACCACCTACTTATCTCTAATTTCCTCTCCATTACCCGCATTGTGGGAGTTTAGATCTCTAACACAGGACAGAGAAGGCTCCGGGGGCTCCGCGGGGTGCGGGGGCACCTCCCCAGTACGGGGGGGCACCTCCCCAGTACCGGGGGCACCTCCCCAGTACGGGGGGCACCTCCCCAGTACCGGGGGCACCTCCCCAGTACGGGGGGCACCTCCCCAGTACCGGGGGCACCTCCCCAGTACGGGGGGCACCTCCCCAGTACCGGGGGCACCTCCCCAG
>JAWWMP010000148.1:6012098-6028280 GCA_035047865.1 Dendrocincla tyrannina | reverse complement strand
TCCCCAGTACCGAGGGGCACCTCCCCAGTGTCGGGGGCACCTCCCCAGTACCGAGGGGCACCTCCCCAGTGCCGGGGGCACCTCCCCAGTACCGAGGGGCACCTCCCCAGTGTCGGGGGCACCTCCCCAGTACCGAGGGGCACCTCCCCAGTGCCGGGGACACCTCCCCAGTACCGGGGGCACCTCCCCAGTGCCGGGGACACCCGGGCAGCCTCAGCCCTCCCTGCGCAGCCCTGAGGCAGCTCCGGAGCCCCCCGCCCGGGCGGTGCCACCTCAGGGGCTGGCAGCACCCAAAGGGGCTGTGACGAGACCTGCTGGGGACATTTCTCGTGCTGGGGACAAGTCGCAGGCGGAGCTGCAAGGCTGGAGCCCAGGGCTGTGCTGAGGCGCTCTTTGCGATCACTTCAAAACAAAAAGCCAGCTCGACTCCACAGCAAAAAACTGAATGAATGCGATCCGGGGCTGCAGTAAATCCATGGCTTTTTTTAAATCCTTCCTTGGTTGGATCTCCCTCCTCCCAGGACTGGGGGGACGGGGCACACCTTGGCATTAGGAAGGTTCCGCAGTTCCCAGGCGGCTGCTCCGGCTGGAAATCGGAGCTCCTGCGAGTGTCGCTCCGCTGGCAGCTCCCCGAACCTGCCTGCAGGACACGGGGCACGGTGGAGGAGCTGACACAGCAGCGCCAGAAAGCAGCTTAAATCTGATGTGAGACAGACCCAGCCCGGGGATTTGCACGAAGAATTTATTTGCTGTGCCCATCAAGCTCACTAACCCAATATCCCCAAACCCGGCCGGTCCCAGACTGCCTGAAAATGGATAAACCCACCCGCATCTTACCCCTCCGAACATCTGCTAAACAACCTCCCCGGCGCTCCCGCAGGGCAGAGCCGCTCCGCAGCGAGCAGTCCCCGTCCCGCCTGACCGAGACCTGGCAAGGCTCGCACCGAGCCCTTCCCCTCGCCCTTCCTAAAATCCACCGCTTCCTGCCCGCTGCTTTTTCCCAGCTATTTATGGAGCAGGGCTGACAAGGTGCCCCTGCGAAGAGTTTTCCCCTGGGAAAGAGCCGGCCCCGTGTCTTGCCAAGGCACATCGGCGTGTGCGGCTGCCCCGGCTCTCTCTGCCTGGGCGTGCGAGGGGTCCCTGGCACTGCCCGCCCCGACACTGCCCACCCCAGCCTTGGCACCCTTCAAAACCAGCGCCGGAGACTGGTCCCAGTCCAAACCCAGCGGCAGAGGTGTGGGCCGGGCAGGTCCCGCCACGGCTTTGGGCTTTCGGTGGTGAGATGTTGCTCAATGTGTTCGACCCTTCGGCGCTTTCCAAATGCCGTGTGACAATCACCCCCCTCTCCCGGCAGGCACGGGAGTCACCCAGCGTGTGAGTGCAGCCACATTCCTGCCCGGCCACCCCGGGAAGGATTCAGGGCCACTCGTTGGGATTGCTGCCCCATTCCCCTGCGCCCTCCTCCCCACACCGCTGCTTGGCCCCAGCTCCCACTGCTCAGCAGCCCCTCCTCTCTCCTCTGGCAAAGGCATCCTGGGATCTGGCCAAAAGTGTTAAAAGTCAGGTTGGACAGGGCTGGGAGCAACCTGCTTTAGTGGAAGGTGTCCCTACCCATGGCAGGGCGTGGAATGAGATGGGCTTCAAGGTGGATTCCAACCAAACCATTCTGGGATCCAAAGCAGATTTCTTACCATGAGCAGCAACTCCCCTCAATGCCTTCGCTGTCCCTGCCCCTGACTGTCACTACCCAGGAGTGGGGACAATCCCTGCAGCAGAGACGGGACAGCTAGCTTGTCTCACCCTTCCTGGATCCAGAGGAATTGCTCCCAGGGACCCTTACAGATCTCTGTGAAGCAAGGGAGGGGCTGCCAGGATCTCTGAGAGGGATGCAGTCCCCTCTGGTCAGGTCCCAGCTGGGGAGGGAAGGGCTGCATGTTTCAGGGGCTGAATGTCTTTCTCCCCTGGAATGGAACTCAAGAGTGTCTGGCTGAAGTCGGGGATTAGGAGGGGATTTATTTCTGGTGCTGTACCTGGCCGGAGCAGCCGAGCCCAGTCCCCAGAGCTGTCAATCTGGTACCTTTCACCAGCACTAAAATTCAATTAGTTAAAACAACAACAACAACTGTGGCTCCACACAGCTTGTGCCTCACACATTAGATCCCTTTTACTGCTCAGCCTTGCTCAGAACCCAGCCAGCAACATCCCAGTGACTCCCACTATTTCCTCGTTTTATTCTACCAGGATTAAGTCAACCCTACAGTCTCCAGCTGTTTTGTGGTCAGGCCTGGATACATCTTTATACTCAAGCTACATTATTAAGTGGATTGTGGCCAAATTGACAGAGCTGCTTCAGGGAGGACAAGGCCATTTAGGTCAATGATGGTCCTGCCAGCTGGAGGGACACCCGGGACTCATGATTTGCTAGCAAAGCTCTGGACTGTTGTCTTAGCCTCACTTGATGTCCCAGATGGGGCTTCTGTGAAAGCCCTGACTCCAGCAGGAATGTTTGATTTCTTGGCAGAGAGATGTAACAATCTGTCTCGGAGCATTGCAGGAAGATTTCGTGTCCATCGCAGTTGTCCATCGCATCCCTTCATCTCCCAGGGTTCAGTCTGCCCTTCAGCCTTCCCAAACAGAGTCTCCTCTGGGCTCTGGCAGCTCCCACCGCCCTCGCAGCCACATGGGGGTTAAACATGGACACGAGAGCCACATCCTTCAGCTGGTGGGAGTCACACCACGTGGAACTGAGAAGGTGTTAAACAGGCCACGGTGACCCCACGTGCTGACCCAGGCTGTGCTCACCAGGTCACCCAGAGATGTGTGACACGTGCTGCACTGCAGTATCATGATGGGATGTGATCGATATGATGTGATATGACGTGATAATGATGCAATACTTGCCCATCAGCGATGCTGACATGTCTGACCAGGGATGCTCCAGGACCAAGACCCCGGTGGGAGAGCCGGGAGCTGCCTGGGATATGATTTTTCCTGAGCCAAGTGGGATGACTCAGGAGTAGAGTTAACCAAACAAACACACGGGTTTGCTCCAGGTTAAAACACCCTTTGTGTTGTTAATGAATAGCAGCATGAGGGTCACAAAAGAAAGGGATGAAAGCTTCATCCATCAATTCCTTGGAAGCGAGACTCTGTGTGATTTATGGAACTCCCCTGAACATCGGGGTCTGTGAGGCACTCAAGCTTTTCTCAGGAACCAGCAGCATCCAGGCTCAGTGGTGAAGTGAGGGAGGGATAACGGGTCACCATTTGCCCATGGTATGTGCTGGAGGGTGGGAGAAGGTTCCCAGCTGGGCATCAGCTGGGTGGCAGCAGCTGGACGCCCCTGGCAGCCTGAGGGCCTGCCTGAAAACACAGAACTCCAGAATGGTTTGGGTGGGAAGGGACATTAAAGCTCAGCTCATTCCACCCCCTGCCATGGGCAGGGACACTTTCCACTAGTCCAGGTCGCTCCAAGCCCCGTCCAGCCTGGCCTTGGGCACTTCCAGGGATGGGGCAGCCACAGCTTCTCTGGGCACCCTGTGCCAGGGCCTGCCCACCCTCACAGGGAAGAATTTCTTCCTAATACCTAGTTGCCCTTGTCTGGTCCCTACAAGACCTTTTCCAAAGTCCCTCTCCAGCTCTCTTGGGACTGCTTTAGACACTGAAAAGAGCTTTAAGGTCTCCATGGAGCCTTCTCTTCTCCAGGCTGAACATCCCCAGCCCCCTGATGTCCCACCTAAGTGCACCTAAACTGCCTGTAGGACACGTCCTGGTGCCTCCTGCCCCCTCCCAGAACCGCTGCTCTCCTGGCACAGGGTGAGGGCAGCACCGACGACCCTCCCTGGCAGCAAGCAGGGCTGATGTGCATTTACCTCCGGAACTCTGCAAAGCTGGTCCTCCTGCAGCACAATAACACCACTTCCATGTGTGACTCATACTTTTCCCCCTGCCTTGGTCTTCTAGTTTTTCTAATTACTGTGAGCTTTGCAACTGTGAGCATGTAATGTTCCAGCAATGCGTGTGTGATTCACTAACGCAGGGAATGTGCTCCCAGCCAAAAGGGACTTGGAGATTTTTCTGGCATCAGCCTGCGACCTGGAGAGCAGCCAGAAAAACTCACCAAGGTCATTTCTTTCTTTCTCTTCTTCCTTGTGCTCCTATCTCTCCCTCAGCCCCTCTGCTCCCTCCCCTCTTTCCTCCAAACAAGGCTCAGAAGCACCTTGTTTATTACTCATCAGCATTCCTGCTATAAAACCTCCCTGAAATGCCACCCCCCCCCACAGCTGCATTCCTGCCAGTGCATGGCCTCAGGAGAGCCACCCCCCCGTGGGGTCACTGGCACAGCACAGGCTTCAGCTGGGACACACCGACCTTCCCAGGGCACAGTCAGATCTCCCCAAGCAATTTAGGATCTTCATTTCAAAAGGGATTCATGTGCTGAGTTGCTTAGGAACTCCTGTAGAAACTGTGTGTGTGTGTCTGTCCATCCGTGTGTGTCCATCTGTCTTCCCCAAGTTCTCCCCACCAGAGGTGACCCGGGGATATCCCAGAGGGGGGTCCTGCCCCCCAGCCCACACTTGCCCCCTTAGTTCTGTGCCTGGCCCAGCGGTGGCTCCGGTGGGTGGGAGTGCTGAGGGAAGGAGCTCAGGCAGACGCAGCCTGAGGGCTCCTGTTGTGCATGGAAATAATCTGGCATGCCATGAATGTCTCTGGAAGTGGGAGAAGCAGCGTTGAGGATGTTATCAGCTGTAACAGGTTAGTGTTAGACTCCAAGCCTCTGCCAGAGGGAAGGGAGGAGGGAGAACATGGCACATCCTTGACAATGCCCTGTCTCAGCCCCACGGATGCCACGACCCAGAGGAGAGTCTCCCCTCAGCCAATATCCCCTCTGAGGACAGGGCAGGATGCTCCAACACCTCCTCTGTGTTCACTCAGGTCCCCAAAGCATCTGGGCAGCTGGAGTGGTGGGTGCTCCCTGCTCCTGGCTGGCAGGGACTGAGGAGCCACCGGGGCCTCTCGCTGTTGTCACACTCACATTCACACAGTGACTGGGTCCACTTGTCCTGCAGACAGTGACCTGGTGGTGCAGATGGAGGTGGGGAGGCCAGCAGAACCCTCCCCTCAGACCTCAGACCAGAGATGGCACAGCCACTAAGTCCCCGGGAAGCCCTTCAGAGCCCCGTGTTGGCTCTCCCCATTCCCAGCAGTCTGCTGCTTCTCTCTTCCTTTGTACACAAATGATATTCTCATGGTGCTTCGTCAGCCTTCTCCCATCAAGTCACCTTTGTCCTTGCTGAGATTTGGGGTTCATTGGCCTGATGGCACTGACAGGACCTTGAGAAGCCAGATGGGACACACCTGAGCTCACAGAAGGTGAGACACCTCCATGACGCTACAGAGGCCTGCACAGCCTGGTGTGGTGCTTTTCCATCACAAAGCACATATCCTGGGCCAGGCTGTGGACAAGATTACAGCCCTTAGCAGAGACAGCAAAGCAGGGGGGCAGCATCATCCCCCCTCCATGTCCTGCAGGGTTGAGGTGACAATTGTGCAAAGACCCAATGCCTTTGGCACACGTTCACACTTGGCTGAGCTGTGTGTGCCGTGGGCAGGCAAGTGCACACGGTGTGAGCACGAGGGATGCTTCAGACCATCTCCCCAATCAGCAGTTTTCTGAATTCTTCATCCATGAGATCACAGATCAAGGCAGAGTTGAAAGCAGTGGCCAGATCCCTCTTTCACAGCCCTAGAACAAATACACTAAAAGCTTCCCCTGTGTGTGTGCAGATTAAGTCGTTAATGAATATTTTTGCTAAACATCAGAAATCTGGCTGGTGTTGGAGCACAGCTCAGCCAAGACCTTGGAGATTTGGCTGAAAGGATTCTGCAGCAAGCAGCAACAGAGCCAGGGGCCTCCCTTGCTGGGAGGACACTTCTTAGTCCTGCAATAGCTCCGTGGTTCTCCAGTCTGCTGTTCTGTCCGGAGTGTGCTGGGGAGGGGGGATCCCACCCGCCTCCTCCAGAGAAAAGGGGGAGAACCTGCAGGGATGCTCAGCTGAAGGGCAGACACCAGCCAGACACAGGTTTCTGCTCATTTGCATGGAGAAGGGAAGGATCCAGGTCACTGCACACCTGGCAGGTGATCTGAAGGCTGAGCTGTGATGCAGAGCTGTGACACATCCGTGGTGCTCCAGGTAAGCCTGTTCTACACGACCCAGCTACCTGCCCTGTGCCAGAGCAACTGTGACACTTCACCAGCCTGGCCCTACCCTGTCTCTCCAAGGGAGTTAATTAGCCCAGGGCAGGGTGTCACCAAGGAGCTCAGAGTGGTCAGGACTCAGCCCGTGTCCCATCTCCTGCCGACTGCCCTTCCCTGTGCCCTGACCAGCCACTCCAGCGCTCCTGCAGTTGCTCTGGGATGCCCAACACAGGCTGGGCTGTCAGGATACCACACACAGGCTGGACTGTGGGGTTATCTGCCCAGCACAGGCTGGGCTGTCACTGCCTGCAAACCAGGCAGTGTAATTTGATTTCTGGTTATTTCTCAGTGAGCAGACAGCCGACTAGGGCTTTGAGATGGAACTGGAGCTGTGTGCCCTCAGTGGGACTGTCCTTGTGCAAAACCCAGGTTAAGCTACCTTACAGAGAAGACAGAAGCAAATCTATAAGGTTCTGCAAATCACCAGGGACTGCAAACTATTCATCTGGATATACAGTGAGTGAGCGTGCAAACATGTGTGTGTGTGCATGCACAGCTGAGTCCTGCACAGGAAAACCCAGGAAATGTGGGAAAATGGGGTCAGCAGACTCTTTGCTGGCAGAGATAATGCCAAAAAAAACCAGCCCCCCATTCAAGAGCAGATGGAGGTCTCTGTTGCCACTGGGAAAAAGAAGGGGTATGCAAGGAAGCAAAAGAAAAAGAGAATAAACTGACCTTGATAGGACAGTGAGCTGCTCCAGCTCACATTTTCCAGGCACGGTGCTCAGGCAGCTTCATGGATGTTAATTAAGACTTGTGCCCTTCCCAAGGGATGCACTGAGGTACTACAAATAATGGTATTACCAGGAGCATCGGTACAGACAAATTAATTAAGGGTAATATTGGAAAGATGGAAGGCTGTTGGGATACAGAGAGAGGGAAGAGACAGTGCAGCTCCCCCGGTGATGGATGAACCCTCTCTCCCACCCAATGGCACCGCTCGGCCAGGCCACTGCGACACCTCCAGGGGCTTGCCCTGCCTCATTAGAGACCAAAGGCTGACTTAGCCAAAGCCTTGCAGCTGCGCTGTGGAAAGGCTGGACATAAACCCTGACTTCTCCTTCAGGGAGAGGAGGGGACTCCAATGCATCCTGTGCTGCGCTGCCCACCACCACCCTGGGCATCAGGGGCACAGACCCCCCTGAGCATGAGTGCTCCCCACCAGGCCTGGGGAAAGAACCAGCAACTTCGCTGGATGTTTGGCCCGTGATTTTTCACAAACTGTCCATTTTCAGCCTCGGTAGGGTCAGGTTGTGGCCACGCTGACCATGAACAGTCCGGCAGTGATCACGTTCACAGCTATTTTGGGAGACAGCTGCCTGTTGCACTGTTCCTCGTGTGCACAGAGAGCCAACAAGGACAGTGGGGAAAAAACATAGCCCTGAGATGTGGTGCAGTTGGAGATTGGATACGATCTGGTCCAATTTCCTGCGATTCTCTCCTCCCAGTGAGCCCATGTGGCTCCCAGGCCAGCGGCACGGCCGGCAGCTCCAAACAATGGCCGGAGCACCCGGGCGTGCCAGCACAGAGCCCTATCAGATCCAGCGTGACAGAGCGGGCTGGCCAGGCTCCTGCAGCTCCTAGAAACATCCCTGCATTGTCTGGAGCATTTATTTCCCTCCAGTTTTGGCAGCCAAGGTCCTTGGAACGCTTGGGTGAGGCAGCTCCTGTTGTGCTAGACTTCCATTTTCCTTCCTGCTCTTCCTCTTAAACAAAGCCATTATCACTGCCCTGATCTGACTGTGGGACAGGGTGGAGGGGGCTCCCTTCCCGGCCCCCTTGGCCCCTCTGTTTGCCACCTGAGTGCTGTGATGGGGCCCCTCTGTTCATCACCTGGGGGTCAGGGCAGGACCCCTCTGTTCTTCACCTGGATATCGGGATGGGGTCCCTCTGTTCATCCTCTGGGCACCGTGACAGGTGGAGGCGACCGGGCTGCATTCTTGGAGCACTTTAGAGAAAGTCTGTGGCTTCTTTAGAAACATCAAAAAGAAGAGAATGATTCCAGCATAGCAAAGTGCTTGCTAAGACTGGACAGACAACAGACCGATGGTGTGCACGGATTTGCTGTGGGAGGAAGGAGCAGAGGAATATGGGTCTCCAGCCACCAAAGCAGGGATGAAATGCTCTGGCTGGGGGCACCTGGAGGACACTGCCCAGAGGAAAGTTTAACAGGAGCCCTGGGTCACCTCTCCAGCAGGTCTCCTTCTCCAGGCATGAGCACAGCACAGCGCTGGAGGTATGTGAGAACAATCTTGGCCAAGGCCCAAGGCAAGAGCCTTTCCAGACCCCTAATGCAGCATCAGAGGAGCATGAGCTGAATACCACTCGGAGGAGCGAGGCTTTCAGGAATGTGCTCTCGCACAGGTAATTGGTGCAGGCAGCTCCTCTGCCTGGCCGCTCCTCTCCTGCTCCCCGAGCGAGCGCAGTGCTTGTTAGCCCGAGCAGGCACCAGCACCGTGCACACGCACACGGCTGCAGAGCACAAACCAGCCCACTTTTCCATCCTAAACCCCTCAGATGCTTTCACTCATCTGGAGCTGCTGTTTTGTTCATCATGCCCCTTCCAGTGTGTTCCCAGAGCGTGCTCAGCCTGTACTAATTACAGTGTGGAGAGGCCGGGATGTGAGCGTGGAGCAGACATGGATGCTGGGAGTCATGAAACACTCCCTGCCAAGGCTTCACATGTGCTTTTGCACTCATTCATTGTTTGGCTGCTTTGTTTTCTCCCAAAGAGTTAAGCAGATGGATGGGAGCGCTCCCTGGATGTACCCATGAGCACAGGGAGCCTTAGGAAATCCACTCGGGCTGGAAACTCCTCAGAGGAGCAGAGAAGGGAGGGGCTTTCTCAAGAAGTGGAGAGAGAACTGAGAGGCAGAACAGTGAAGTGGGAGATTGGTGGTCTACAAGCCACGAAGTCCAGGAAAACCAAAGGTATGTCCTGGTTGGAATAAATCCTATTGCCTGTGGTGAGAAGCTGCAGCAGCCCCTGTCCTGGGAATTCACCAGTGTGGGCAGGGAGTGCTGGCTTTGCACCAGAGTTTCTTGTGCTCACATCATCCCTGAGGCAGCAGATGGACTCGAGCACCCTCCAGAGCTTCTGGACATGGCCCATCACGGCCTCAGTCACCTTTGCTGGTGCCCTCCGTCTGTGGGACCATCCCTGGATTCCCCTGCCCTCCTGCAATGCTGATCTCCCCTGCAGCTGCAGTGGGGTCTCAGTCACCTTGCCACGCTCTGAGCCTCAGCCCCTGCTCACAGTGCAGCTCAGCCACCCCTCTGAAGCAGCTGGAGACCAGCACTACTCCCAGGTTACGTTCGCGAGAGCTCTGTGAAATGCTTTAACAATCTAAAATGTAAAGCCCCATTTTCCTAGAAATGAGGGATTCCTGGTGATATTAACACTCCCTTATCACTGTAGTCGCTGCAGAAGCACGTGCAGCTCATCATCTGCAGCTCTCCAGTGAGAGAACACCCCTTCTTCCCACACTTCATTCCGGTGAAGTGCCTGCGAACATCATTCCCTCCTGGATTTAACAGGTGGAGAGGGATGGCAACGAGCACATACGGCACCGAGCTTGGAGGGAGGCGGGTGCTCAGCTACAAGGGGTGTGTGAAAGCAGAGCAACAGGCCTGAATATTATCCCACCGTCCCTGGTTTTCTCCCCATCCCATTTCTGGTTTCTCTCAGCGACCATGGGAAAAGCTTCAGGCCACCCAGTGTGCAGAGGCAGCACACAAGGGCAGCTGGAGGGATCTCACACAAGCTGGATCATTTTCTGGCAGTAGGTAGGAACCAAGCCTCTTTTTTTTCTGAGTTGCTTGAAGAAAACATGCTCTGGCTCAGGCCCTTGCTCTGCAACTCAGCTCAGCCCCAGCTGATGCAGGTGGGAAGTGCTTGCTTTGCCCTCGCTCAGGAGGACACATCCAACAGCCTCGCCACCACCCCAGCCTTGTTTCCATCTCACACAGTGAGGTGTGGTAAGAACAGCCTTTGGTTGGGTTCAAGCAGAGCCAGGAAGCCCAGGAAATCTCAGAGGAAGGGAGATCTTTCGAAGTTATCCAAACTAACCTTCAAAGACCTGTGCAGCATGTTTGGATGAGCCACTTGCACGGCTCCCAACTCCCAAACCTCTCCAGACTCCTGGCCATGCTCCTGATGCCTCCTGACTCATCCTCACACAGAGGATGTGGGGACATCCCTGTGGGAAAGGCAAGGCCTGTGCCATCTCGAGGTCCTGCACCCACCTGGGCACATCTCACCTGCAACACAATCCTGGTCACCCAGACAAAGTCAGGGATGAGCTGAAATCAAAGTAGTTGGGGAAAAATGCCTTAAAAAGAGATAGGGAAAGGAAAAGCCTTGGGAAGGGCCAAGTGGGCCAGCCCTCCTCCTGCCTCAGGGAGGATGGATGAACAAGACCTGGTGAGCTGCTCCAGCTGCAATTGCTCCCTGTGAATGACTAAACCAGGGGAAAGAAAATGAGCAAGAATGCGGGATGCAGACCCAGAGCTGTTTGCAAACAGGATGCTTTTAAAGCCTTCCAGGAGGCATGTGCTGGTTCTTTAATCCCCATCAGTTCATTTGGACCTACGAACGTTTTACTGCTGCCCCATTACATCAGGGCCTGGTGGGACTGGAGCGGTGGTAGGAGAAACTCAGGAAGTTGGGAATTTTGGGGAGACAGAGTGGATGAGTTTTGTAGATCCCTTGTTTCACCAGGTCAGCTTTGGGTAGAACACTCAGATGCTTGAATACTTCTCCAAATTTGGGCAACCCCTCAAGCCTACAAAATTGGATGGAAGTGTGGAGCAGGAGCTCTTTGGAAACCTCACCTCCTTCCTGCGTTCGGACCTGCCAAAAATACTCACAGATGAGCTGAAAATGGAGGAAAAAGGCAAGAGAGACCCTCCTCAGTTGCCCAAAGGTTTGGGGTTTGCAGCTGGGTGTCTCTGGGAGCTCTGAGGATTCATCTGCTGCCCAGCAAGCCCTTCCCCTGGTCCAGGAGCTCTGGCTGCCAGTCCCTGCTCTGCTGCTCCAGGGATTCTTCATAACAATGGAGCCCAAGTCATGTCAGCCAAACCTCTGGCACAGTCAAAGAGTAATGAGGGGTTTAAATGTTATTAGGAAAGAAATTCCTCTGCGAAGTGTATCAGGGCTGTCACATGAGTCCCACTCATGGCTCGGTGACCCCAGCGGGGTGGAGGACATCTCAGCCAAGGGCACAGTACACTGGGAGGGAGTGGAGCAGGGAAAGTCCCTTGGAAATGTCATTTTTTTGTCTTTTCTTTGAGTACTTGGTGCAATCAGACCAGAGAGAGTGTAAACAGCGCCCAGCCAGGAGCCCCTTAGCAATAGTTATTTCAAAATAAGACCTTTGGGAAGCAGGTACCTCCTGACCTGGAGGGGATGAGCTCTCTCAGCCCACTGGAGGACCCTAGGCAGGATATCCCTTCCGAAAGGGGTCAAATTCAAATTAATGGGAATTTCCAGAAAGTCTGTTAATTTACCATCAGTGCTCAGACCCTGGCTATTCCCATTCGTGCAGCTCCTTAGTGAGGACCAGCACTAGGGCACCGTGCTGGAGAAAGGACAACCAGTCTGCTGAGAAAGTGGGAATGGGCTTTGGTTACAGAAATAAACACTATTCTACTGCAGAAAACAAGGATGAGCGTGTGAAAGGGATGCACAGAAAAATTCAGGGAGAATGGAGAAAGAAAGAGGGTTGAGATAAAGTAGGAAAGGGAAGGAAAGACAGAGAGGAGTTAAAAATCAGAGGCAGGAGTGAAGAGACAGTGTGAGCCTCTCACAGGGAGCTGATCCCCCCAGCCCAGCAGAGCTGCTCAGCCATCCCTTCCCCCTTGCCGAGAAGCAGGAATGCCTTTTCCCACTAGCACCATTTTGTTCCTGCCCTGGTTTTTCCTCGCCTGCTTTGTTCTTCCCCCTTACAAGCCCTTGCTGAGGGTAAGCGTTAATTCTTTCCAGGTGCTCGTGTCTCGCCATCCTGCCGTTCCTGTGTGGCTCCCTGCGCTCCCCCTGCGTGTTCTCCTGCAGATTCTACTTCTCCTCCCCATGGGGCAGCGCCCCATGAGCCCTGAAAATGCCTGGCTATTCCTGATCCTGAAGAACTCTGCCCTGCCCACTGCTTTGGGCTGCAGCCTCAGCTTTGCTGGGATTGCTTTTCCATGGATGGTCTGTTCAGAAAGAGCTCCCTTCCCACCGCCGCCTGAAGGGACCCCACCAACAGGGAGGTGACACACAGACCCTTCCTGCCATCCAGAAGTGCTCAGAAAATCCCAGTGGCATAAGGGACAGGCTGGGGAAAGCTGCCTGAACCTCCAGGGCCTCCTGCCCTGAGCTGATGTGAGTGTTTGGAAGGGAAGCACAATAAAAGAGCACTGAACCAACTCAGAGCCAGGCAAGGGAGCTGAGAGCACCTTGGCTCTTAATGTGTTTGCAATTCCTCCACCTCCTGCCTTGCTCCTGCGAGCTGAGGCCAGGATCCAAAGGTGAAATACCTGCATCTGCTGCCGTGCCTGCAGCTCCGTGCAGACATTCCTGTTTCTCGGCATATAAAATAACCAGGTCCATGTTCCAGGGCAGCCAGTGCCACAGCAGGGACACTTTACGAGGTGTGAGCCTGACTCCCGGGTCTGGGCTGGGGGAAAGGGAGCAGAGCCTCCTTGCAAGGCAGGTGAGCCCTTGGCTGCTCGCTTTACTCCTCTCTCCAACAGGCAGACACCATCCAAAGGAGGGAACGGCTTCTCCTGCACTCCCAGAAGGCAAATTCTTGTGGAGTCTGGTGTTGTGTGGAAGAGAAAAACTCCAATGCCTTTGGCTGCCAGGACACACCACAGCACCTTCCTCATCCCACCCACACCCCAGCACACGGGAATCCTCAAACACCAGTCACCCCAGCCTTGGCTGTGCACTGCCCTCTGAGGGTCTATTCCCAGAAAAAAGGGGATCCCACAAAGTGTCTCCTGAGCCTGGAGAGGGAAGATCTGGCACTAAGAGCTTCTCCATGCCAGCATTGCAGCACCAGCCCCCACGCTGGAAGTGCCACCTGCACTGAATCCACCAGTGGAAGTGCTGGTGGGTTCTTTCCCTGTGATGTGAGTGAGTCCACGTTCTCCCACACACTGAAACTCCCATGGACATTGTGGTGTCCCATGATTTGAGGGTTTCAGTGGGTTTTGAGAACCTGACCCAACTTTCAAAACACATGTATGATGGTCCAGCCATAGCTGCTTGGTGCGAGCATCCAGGAGTTCTGCTTGTGCCTGAAAGGACTGAGATGATCGTGGAGCCTGCTGGGGTTGTTTTAGCTGGGGTTTGTGCTGAACCTTCCAGCCCAAATCCCCTTCACAGGGGGTGCTGGTGGCACCAGCACTGTCACCTGCAGAGAAGTCCCCAGACATCCTCTGGCCAGGTGCTCCCTGCCAGGTCAGCCCACACTGGGGTGGATGCTCCAGAACATGGAGCTTTTGGGGGCTTTTCCTTCTGGAAACGCTTTCCCATCTCTCTTTCATTGAAGAATTACATGGAAGAGACAGGGTTGAACCCCTAGGCAGGAAACAAGGTGGGGCATGGAGGGAGACAGGGGAACTGCCTCTGGTTCAGAGGGCATAACGTGACCAGATCTGGTGGTGTATGTTGTATATTCCTACACAGAGGTACACCCATGCTGTATGTAGGGGGATATATATCTCCCTAAGTGAGGGACTGCCTCCCTCCAGTTTCCCACGGCTTCCAAAGGGGAGGGGAAGATAAGAGACATGAGAAGGAGAAACATGCAGGACAATCCTGAGGAAATAAGGTTACTGGAAGCAGTGAGACAGGCTTCCTTCATGAGCCTGTTTTCCATTTCCTTCCCCTCCTCTGAAATTATCATGGAGAACTTTTTTTTCTCCCCCTCTTCACTGCCCAATATTTAATTGAAAACGCAGCTCTGTAGCCCAAAGAGGTGTTATTTTCGGCACACGAAATAGAGATATCTCCTAGCAGCTGTCAATCCCACTGACCTTAGCTTCTGTGCAGGCTTTTTTTTCCCCTCTCTTTCCTTTCCTATTTTTTTTCCCACTCTCTTTTTTCCTCCAGCCAAGTTACTGTTTCATTGCTCTCCTCTGGGACTCTGACAAGAGCCGAGCTCCTCGCAGATGACACAGAATAATTGAGATGTCCTTCTGCTGACCTTCAGTCCCTGCCAGCGCTCGCTTCCCTCCCGCTGACGAGGGGAAGGACAGCTGAGTGGCACCATGTGCTCTGTGCCCACCCAGCCCCACACACAGGCAGGAACACCCCCTTCCTGGGGCGGGGAAGAAGCAAAGAGGGGGAAAATACCCCTCAGGAATGCAGCAGTGCCAGCACTAATAGCACCACCCACCCTGGCACAGCACCCACGGGGCTGTGCACCCACATGGCAGTGCCAGGAACACGCGTGGACACACGTGTGCCACTACCCACTGCTGGCGTTTTTGCCTGGCATAAACACAGCCAGGGAGACCCCCCACCCCACCCCAAGCCCATGGGAAGCAGCACAAAGACCCCGTTGGTGCAGGCAGAGGAGCAGGGGGAGTCAGAGGATCATGGAATACGCTGAGTTGGAAGGCACCCACCAGATCAGCAGTGCAGCTCCTGGCCCAGCACAGACACCCCAACAATCCCTCCCGGTCCCTGTCCCGGTGTTCAAACTCTCCTGCAGCTCTGGCAGCCTTGGGGCTGTGCCCACTGCCCTGGGGAGCCTGGGCAGTGCCCACCACCCTCTGGGGGCAGAACCTTTTCCTGAGATCCCCCCTGAGCCTGCCCTGGCACAGCTCCAGCTGCTCCCTGGGTCCTGTCCCTGCTCACAGGGAGCAGAGATCAGTGCTGGCCCTCCACTTCAGGGATGCTCCAGGGGGAAGGTGCAGGGTCCCCAGTGGGTGGAGGACAGAGTCTGCTTCCAGATTGTACCTCACCTGGATTTCTGAGTCTGGAGAGTGCTGGGATGGGAACACACAGCCCCCGTGCCACACTGGGGACAGTGTGCTGCACCCTGCCCTGGCACTCTACACTCTCGGGCACTCCTGGTGTTAAAAATTGCCTCAAACCAAAGATAAAACAGTTATTTCTTCCACATCCACTGTATTTGTATGGGAATCTCACAGAAACACAGCATCAGTCTGACACTCCCCTGGTTCCACAGGGGCTGCAGAAGATGGTCCAAGTGCAGGCAGCAACCCTGACCATTCGCATTCCCTGGCCCAGGAGCTTCTCCACGGAGGAAGGAAGAGGAGATAGAGGCGCTGGTTTAGATTATGGAAACATTTAAAAGAGTCGGTGCCATAAGCAAAGAGGGTTGTTGGCTGTTCTTATCACTGTGCCCAGAGATAAGCCATGAGTGGGGACAGGCCTTCAAAACAAATGCGATGAGAGACAGAGCCCAACCCAGAGAAGTTTAGAGTGGGAATAAACACAGTGGGCAGGGGCTGGAGGGTGGGAGATAAGGTGGGATGGGGACCAGGGAACAGTGGAGGGACAGCCCCCCACAGTCCCCACAACACTCCATCACCCCAGTGAGCCAGGGGTGGGCTCTCCAACACGGGCTTTATCCTGGCATCCTACAGCAAAGAGAGAAAAGGGAGGAAGGGCTCATGTCTGTCACCCAGAGCTCCATGTCTGTCACCCAGAGCTCCATGTCCGTCACCCAGAGCTCCATGTCTGTCACCCAGAGCCCCATGTCCGTCACCCAGAGCCCCATGTCCGTCACCCAGAGCTCCATGTCCGTCACCCAGAGCTCCATGTCTGTCACCCAGAGCCCCATGTCCGTCACCCAGAGCTCCATGTCTGTCACCCAGAGCTCCATGTCCGTCACCCAGAGCTCCATGTCCGTCACCCAGAGCTCCATGTCCGTCACCCAGAGCTCCATGTCCGTCACCCAGAGCTC
>JAWWMP010000148.1:5976671-6009751 GCA_035047865.1 Dendrocincla tyrannina | reverse complement strand
AGAGCTCTGGGCTGGGGGACAAGGTGGGCATCGGGCACAGGGTGGGCTCCGTGGGCTGGGAGGGCTTTTCCAACCTCAGTGGTCCTGTGATTTTCACTGTCCTGGGCACCTTGCATGTCCAGAATTCTGTCTGCTTTCTCCCCCTGTCCCACGACCTGCAGAAAGAAATGACACATCGACAGGGATAGAGGAATGCATGGAGAGCCCTAATCCCACTCCCAGTGCTCCCATTCCAGTCTGTCTATGCTGCAAGGAACGGCGATTACCCTGAATTGACATTTCTGCTGAATTTTCAGGCTCATGAGCAGTAAATCAGCCATTGCCAGGAGCGTGACCCATCCTGGGAGGAGAGCTGCTGCCTCCAGGCAGCGAACCTGCAGGTGAGGGAGAGAGACAGGCAAGAAAATGGTCAAATTTCACCCTTTTTGAGGAGGGAAATGGCACCAACTGGGACCTGGTAACCCAAACATTACCCCAACAAGACCCTGCAGGCTCCCTAGGTCACAGGAGGTGGGACGAGGGACACCCTCTCCCCCATGCTGAGACTTTATCACCACTTAATTAAAAGTTGACAAGAAGATTAACACGCAGAGGGCAGTTTTAATTAACTTAATATCACATTCAATTTCCCAATTCGTCGCAGTGTTCAGACACCTGCAGATCTTAATGCAAAACCAAACGGGAATGGGGAGCAAGAGAGGGAGATGAGAACCCATCTAGAACCTTCTGCAGGTGCTTGGGAAGCTCTGGATCACCAGGAATCCTTGGGGCTGCTGCTGAAGCGACCCTGAGTGTAGAGACACAGGGACACCCAGCAGTATCTGCACAAACGACCACCCTGAACCTTCAACTCCTTCTGTCAGGAACTGTTTGCCAGGCACCAGCCCAGTGTTACTGTGAACTTTCTCCTTCCATTGTTTGTGCCGTGTCACCTCGTGCCTCCCCCCACCTATTTCCTGACAACCTTGGGAGGAACAATGCACCGACCGAGTATTTTTTCCTCTGGATATTTACAGTTCGTGCATCGAGGAGGGACAAGGATTGAGGGTGCTCTCCTCCAGCTGCTGCTCCAGCTCCAGCTCTGGGCACAGCTCAGAACGCTTCACAGTGCTCACAGCTTTATCCTCCTGGCCAGGTCTGCTCATTCCAGGGGGAAGAGTGAGACTTGTTTGTCTTTCATCCAGTTCTTTGGAGAATATTAACTCTGAGACAAGGATGAGGGAACTCAGCTCCAGCAGGGATAATCTCACCCATGCTGCAGAGATCTCCAAAGGCAGGTCTCCACTGGACACATCCCTTTGGCTTCCTGTACCTTTATTTTTTGGCTACGTTTATATTTTGTGATGCTTTGAATTGAGTTCAATGTAATTTATAAAACTGTTGTAGTTCCAGGGAGAGGTTTGTTTTGGATTGGTTGGAGAAAGAAGAGAGATGTCCTCCCAGCATCCTTACAAATGAGGAGAGTTAGACATCAGGAGTTAGACTTGATGATCCTTGTGGGTCCCTTCCAGCTCAGGATATTCTATGATAAAAGAGGATGGGCCTGGGTGGAGGAGCACGGGGAGGGATGGAGCGCCCTGGCAGGCAGCTGAGTCCGCAGCAGGAGCAGAAGGGGCTGCAGCACTGGTCCCAGCGCTGCCTTGCCAGCTGCTTTCCTTCCTGGCTGGTAGTGCAGGGAAGTCAGGCAGGACCAGCCATCCTCCCCTTGACCTGCCAGCTGAGATTCCCAACAGAGAGGAGGAAAATTTGCCATCCAGTGCTGGGTTTGGGACACAAACAGTTCCTTTTCCCATCTCCTACACTAGAACATCTACTGGCATAAGGCTGTGACTGACACCAGCCCTTGTCACCTCTACCCCGTGCCCTAAATACTTCCATTATCTTTGGGAACCTCCCATCCCCAGCCCATTCCCACAAAGAACAGAAGGACCAGAGGCCACGGGAGATGGAAAAGCCTTTAAAATGCTTAATGGACAGAAACAGGCCATCCTGAGTGGGGGTCCCAACCTCTCGTAATATTTCAGAGGGAAGAAGAGACACAGCCCCTCCTCCCCCACCTTGTTCCAATATGGTGTAGGGTTTAAAGGAGGCTCCCCATAGCGAGGAGCTTCAAAGCCTCACCAGCCCCTCCCTCCGTGTGTCCTCCTGGTTCAGTTCCACCCTCCGCATTTCAGTGCCTTTCATCCTTCCTCTTCTTCGTCCTCCTCGTTAGGAGGTTCCCTTCCCCCCCTCCCGCCCACTCCCACCCTTGCTGGAGACTGCCTTTGGTCAGGAGCCCAATGGGAACCAGCTGTCAGGCATAGCTGGGATATCCTGGAGAAAACAGCTTGGAAATGCCTCCCCCCCTCTTCCCCCTCCATGGCAAAGACAAAAATCCTGCCTCAAAATGGCCCTGCAGATGGAAAAGGCATCCTGAAGGCCACCCTCCTGCTGACCCATGTGGGTCCATCCGCTGGCTGGCTACCAAGAGGTCCCAGGTCCTGAGTCCCTTTGGAATCATGAACCCATCCTGTTTGTCCTCTTCCTGCCAGCAGGACTTCCTAACCCACGCAGCAGGAGCCCAGGGCCCTTGTGCCGGAGCATTCCGTGTTAATCCTTCTCTCCCGACTCCAGTGCACCTCACTCCACCATTGTTCCTCGAAGATGTTCCTGCCCTTCCCAGCTTGGGGGTGGTTGTTGTTTAAACAGCAGCAGCAGCCACACAAGCTGCTGGCTGTCCTGCCTTTTCAGGGTGGTCTGTAATTGCTTCCTGTCCTCTCCAGCAACTGCCTTCATTTGTTTGAGTTTCTGCCTAATCTCAGAACTGGGGGAGTTTGGAATGAGAGATCCTTAGTCCAGGCTCATGGATGTTTCCCTCCACTGGGGCAAGCTGAGCCAGTTTTGGAGCTCCAGCCTGGTAAGGTCACAGTCCCACAACAAAGAAAAAAGGCTGAACTCAAAATAACCTGGGGAGGCCAGAGCCTGGTCTCAGCAAAGCTGGAGCCCTGGGTTTAGGGCTGCTGTGAGACCGGGGTTTCTGTGGTCCTGGGATAACTGGAGCCCAGGTGTGTGCCGGCAGGGGCAGGAGTGGAAAAAGGAACGGGGGGATTGGGGGAAATGAAATGTTGTTTCTCAGACTTCAGAGCTTCGCTGTTCTTGGTTGTATTATGATCCGGGCTGTGCTTGGGGTGGATTTTATCCAAGGCAATTCGCACACATCCCGCTGATTTCCCAGCGTGCTGATTCCATGTCTCTGCACTGGCCTCTGAGCTCCCATTATCCTGGAGCAGGAAAGTGGGATGCTGGGGGCCAGCCCTGAGCAGAGCGGAGCTGCTCAACAGGCTCCAGACCAAACACTCCAACTTTCTGTTTTCCCCTCTCTCCAAAAAAGTGAACTTTGGCTTTTTGTTGAAATGGGACGTGCTGTGCATAATGTCCACTTCCAACAGCAGTTTCCACACCAATAAACCGAAGCTTTTAAAGAAAAATGCCCCAGATGGTGTTTCCAGAAATAAGAAACATCTTCCAGCATAAACCTTCATGGTCTGTCTGGAGCAGAAAACTGGACAGGCTTTGGTCTGGGATCTGGTGTGTGACTGAGGCAAAAGGATAGGGATGAGAGGAATAAGGTGTGGGGCAGCCACACCCATCTGCCTTCCAACCCACATCCAACCCTGAAAGACCCTCAGGGTGTGCCACCTCCACCTCTGCTGGTCGGCAGGATCTCAGTGTTCCATGGCAGAAGTCTGAGAGGAGTATCCCTGTTGCCCAGAGAGGTTGTGGAATTCCCATCCCTGGAAGTGTCAAAGGCTAGATTGGACTGGGCTTGCAGCAACCTGGTCTAGTGGAAGGTGTCCCTGCCCATGGCAGAGGTGGGACTGGATGAGCTTTAAGGTCCTTTATGGTCCTTTCCAACCCAAACCATTCCATGATTCTATGATTCTGTCCTGCTATTTAGTGTCCATGGGGTAGAGAATATTTTTCCCTTCAGAAGGAAATGAAGCCACAGTGCGTGTTTCAGATCTGGGATACTCGGATCCAGCCAGTCCCTACGGATTATAAACCCAGTGAGAAACGCAGTGGATACTGGTTATGTCTCAGTGGGATGGTGCTTCTAGTTAGGATTTGAGTGTGCTCCTGGCAATCCTCACACAGTCAGAGCTGGATGAGAAGAGATGCAAGTGGGAGGAGAGGTGACCTGGTGGTTGGGAGTCCCAGAGTGGAACAGTGGTGAGGGGTGGATGGGAAAGGGGAGCATTTTATTGGGGGATGATATAAGGGGACTCTGGGCTGGACTGGGATGTGTATGGCAGGGAGGAAGAGGAGGGACTGGCTGTGCAGAGTGGGATGAAGGCCCACTGCCATGCCTGGGAGGGGGTACTTGTTCCATGTCTTGGCAGGACCTGTAGAATGGAGCAGAGGGTTTATCTGCGAGGCCGGTACTGCCAAGAGTGAATGGGAATCTTGGTTCCCTTTAACCCCCTCCTCATAAAATGTTGCTGGGGCAGAGATTGTGGTGCTGCTCAGGATGGGCTGGGTCCTTTTGTGCCTCCCACAGGGAGTCACCTCTCTGTGCTCTGGGGCTCCCAGGACGGAAAGCCTGGAGTTAAAGCAACCACAAAACCAAAGACACAACAAGCCTGTTCCCACCCCTCACTCTTCTCAGTATTTTCCTGAATGGTTTTTCAAGCTGTGCCTGGTCCAGATGCATCTCACACACGATGCACATCCCTCCACTGCTTGCTCTGAGCGTGCAGGACATCTCATGGCAGAGGCGGGAAATCTGTCAGCCTCCTGGCTAATTGGAACTGCTCAAATATGACCTGTTAGGTCATATTTTATATGTGCCTGCATATACTTTAGATTAATATATGGACAGTACAATAGATGATGGCTTTTTAATGCCCCTTGCTGCACATAGACCCCGTGGCAGATGCGGTTCAAAATGCTTCCAACACATCCTGCTGGCGTGATGGAATGGCCTTTCCCATGCTGGGGCCAGCAGCAATTCCCTGGGCCAGCCTGTCTGAGTTTCACCTCACAGGGCAGGATCCACCTGCTTTTCCACCTTCTGGAGCTGCACCATGTACAGTGCTCACTCTCTGGTGCAGCATCTCTAGCACAGCCCAAATCTCTTCTGCGCTTCCAGCTTTAGGGTCACACTCCAACAGCTCCACAGCCCCGCAGTCTCTCTCCATTATTTTGCCCTCCCCATGACTCCAGTAGCTCAGGCCCCTCCTCCAGAGCTCCAGCTTTATCCCTTTCCAGGGTGCACTGACCAGCAAGGACAATACAGGCTCTACAGAGGCAGTTCTAAATGAGACCAAACTGAGGAACGATCAGGAGCATCTGCTTGTGTGTCCCCACCGTGAGACCCTGGGTTTGGGCTAGCAGATTTAATGTGGCCCCAGCTCCTCCCAGCTCTGCTTCTGCTCAGTCTTCTTTTTGGCACCAAGTATCACAATATCCATCCCCCCTCCTCATATCCACTCCCTTGCTCCTTCCTCGATTACACGCAGCTTTTAATAGAGCTCTGGTCTCTTTTCTGGCCTCTTTTGCTTCCCTCATAATCCAGGCTGTCAAGAGCTATCTGTTCTCAGAGAGACAAGCTCCGTGCTGGGATGTGAAAAGCAGGGAGGAATTTGGGTTGGAAGAGAGCTCTCCAGCCATGAAGTGCAGCTGGGCCACAGGGAACAATGGGAATGCCCATGGAAGCTCCTCTTGTCCTTGTCTGGATCACCTGGGGATGACCTCAGCTTCAGGATCCGTACAGACTGAGCATTCCATGTTCCAGGTGGATCCCAGTGCTCGGTGCCAGCACTTCCCCTCATAGATGTCCCCATCTGCTGGGACACCCTGGCCACGACGAGGACAAGCCTCAGGGACAAAGGGAGAGGAAGGTATAGCCCTGGACTGAGGGAAGAGGAAAGAACATTTCCAGCTGACAGACGAGCACCAAGTTGCTTTTCTTCTTGACATGTTTCTCTGGCTGCCGAGGGCTGGCTTGGAGTGTTATCCCAAAGGGCTCCTGCCTTGCCAAGGCTTTGACATTGGTGGTCAATTTATTAACATGGACTTTCTGAACCAACAGAAAGAAGAAGAGACAGAATCTGATTGGTACCAGAAAGATATGGGGGAGAAAAAACCTTCCATGGCTCTGATTACCTGGCTCCAAACCCATGATAATAAACCCAAATTTGGGAAGCAATTAGAAAGGAAGAAGAAGAGCGAGAAGAAAAGAGGGAATGAGAGAGTCGCCTGGCGGTCTCAAGGCAGCCTTTCAAGGATCAGGATTTGGATGAAAGCCAGCATATCAGCTCTAATCTTTGGCTTTTTGTTGGACTTAACAAGGACTTTAAAATGAATCCAGTCGCAACTGACGGGCCCCATATGGATCCTGGTTTGAAACCTCCTTCTCAGCTCCGAATCAAACAGTCTGGGACCACAGAGAGCTGGTCAGGAGGCTGAAAAGGGAAAACAAAGGCAGAAGCCCAGACATGGCCTCACACCCACAGAGTGCACACTCACACCCGGGCTGACACCCGGGCTCCGTTTCAGCCCAGAGTCACCACAGACAAGTGGCTTTGTGGCTCCACAGAGGGGCTGTCTGTGACCATGACGATACCACAGTGACATTTCCCTTGATGCCACTCAGCTTCCCAGACTCGATGTGAGTTCAATCACATCTGCATCTGGAGATTGCCTTCATTTACTGCCTTTTATTTCAAGCTTGGATAAAATAAGTGTGGATATTTGCCTTCACATATAAAAAAAACCAATTAAAAAAGCATCTTTCCCTGCTCTTGCTCTGAGCCTGGCGCATCTCTCATCTCCCTAAGCTACACCACAATGAGAGAACAAAGGCATCTGACCTGTATCCATGGCAACCCTCAAATTCTACACCTTTGCCTTTTGTACAAAGTTCCCCCTCCCTTACTCTGTACACACACATGTGTACACACTCCCTGTTTCCTGCCTGCACGCACATACATGTGTGTGTATATAACTCAGGATATATATGTATATTTTAAAAATGCTGTTTCTGACTCTTACAAGTGCTTCTGCATTTGCCTCATGTGCCAACTGAACTCCCACTTATTCCACAGTGGGGTTTTCCTCTCAGGTGCTGGCAGGGTTAACTAAAAATCCACTGATGGCCACAAGGTAGCACTTGGTTCAAGGAAGAAAAGCAAATGTTTCGAGCAGAGAGAAGCAGGAGTGTAATAAGGGATTATTGGCTAACACTTGGCGTGCCAGGGCTGGAACAGCCGGCCTTTGCCTTTTCATGGCCACTGCCAGCGATCCAAAGGGACAAATACCTTCTGAATCCATCAGTCAGCACCAGGGAAAAGGCACCACATCCTGGCGAGGGGAAAGGAAACAACAACAAACATCCCTTTGATTTTTCCAAATGGATGTGCCAAGGGTAAGCACTGCTGGGTCATGTTTTTAGCACCCACTCTCGCTGTCATCACACCTGGAGTGGCTCCTGCCTGCAGCTGAGTCCCCTGTCAGGATTTCCCTGTGCCAGCCACAAGCACGGCCGTGGATTTGTGCTGGCCGTGGCTTTGTGCTCCGTCTGCCTTGGAAGGGTGTCAGCCACGGTGTGGGGGATGGCACGGGAGAGCCAGAGCGTGGCTTCTGGCAGAGCTGAGGTGGGCTGGCAGGCAGGAGCCAGGCATGGGGAACGGTCCCTGCAGAAGGCAACAGCCTTTGAGTCTCACGAGTTTGAGACTCGGCAGGACCCTGAAGCCACAGCCACGGACACAAAGCAGCTCCAGGGAGCAGCTGATGGGCAACATCTTGCCTTCTTCAAAGGCTGGTTCTCCAGAGCTTGTTCTTTGGGAAGGGCTGGCACCACCCACCGTAACAGACCAAAAACGCTGCCAATTCCCTGGCTCTTGGAGGACACCGAAAATGTGAACCATAACTATCACTGTGTTTGTAGTGACTCTGCGGGAGAGGAGAGACCTCACTGGGGTCTGCAGGTTCCTCCTGAGAGGCAGCCCAGGGGGAGCTCGAATCTCTGCTCCCTGTGACCAGGGACAGGACCCCAGGGAGCAGCCAGAGCTGTGACAGGAAAGGCTTAGGTTGGATATCAGGAAAAGGTTCTGCCCCCAGAGGGTGGCGGGCACTGCCCAGGCTCCCCAGGGCAGTGGGCACAGCCCCAAGGCTGCCAGAGCTGCAGGAGTGCTTGGACAATGGGACAGGGACAGGGTAGGATTGTTGGGGTGTCTATGCTGGGCCACGAGCTGAAGTGATGATCCCACTGTGTTCCTTTCAGCTCAGGACATTCTGTGATTCTGTGATTCTATGAACTGCATCATAACAGCCCTCTCTGCGTCCCAGCAATGCCTTCTGCACCAAGGGGGAAAGGACTGGGTGTTTTAACACACTTGTCCTTGGATGCACCACCTCCATGGAACCCTGGGGGAAAGGGAAGGACTTCTGAGGAGGAGCAGCTCAGCTCTGCTCCAAGAACTGACCAGAAGCCAGACCTCCCAGTGATCCAGCTGGGACCTGGTACCAGTCCCTGGCAGAGAGGGCACGGCCAAACTTCTCCTCTCCCTCCCTTTTAAATGCTTCCAGTTGTCAGTGCAGCAATATAAAACCAGCTGAACTGTGGTTAGAGACAATGAATGATGCAACAGAATCCCTCATGCAGACATGGAAGGTTTGCTGCTTATTTCCCTTCAGCAGGAGGCCCGTGTGCATGGGATGAGCTCCAAACTCATTGACGTCAGCAGAAAGGCTCCCTTTGACTTCAATGGGCTTGCACTGGGACCATCATTGCCTGGGAGAAGCCACTGACTGGAAAACCAAAGGAGGATCTAAATTTGCACGGAACAAACATCGTGTGGCCTTGGTGCTCCACAGCCCCGAGCCAGGGCCATGGAGACTGCGTTTCTCAGCATCCTGAGCTCCATCTCAGCCAGCAGCAGGAACCCAGAATGCTGCAGTCCAGCCATGGAAGGGGCTGATGCTGCTGCTCTTTCAGAAACAAGAATGTCTGAAATACTCTGGGGTACAGTCATTGTTTCATTGCTGGGCCAAGTTTCACCAGATTGGCCAAACTCCCACACCAAAACCATCACTACACTGGAGATGGGATGGCTGGGATGCAGGACTCCTGTTCCTACACCCTTCAACAAACCCCACCGCTCCCTGGGCCTCAGTTTCCCCATTAGGGAAGGACATCCTTGCAGGGTGATGGGATGTGCCATTTCTGCATAAACAGTGAAAAGACAGCCTGGTGTACTGGAAGGCGTTCCTGCTCTTGGCAGGGGTTGGAATGAGGTGATCTTTAAGATCCCCTCCAACTCAAACAAGTCTATGATTCTATGAAAAGCCCTCAGGTGGGTGTTACTGGGATTCCTACAACTCCAGTTATGGATTGACTGGAGGCACAGTGTGACTCAGCAGAGGGTCCTAGATGGGCAGACACAGTTCACAAGCCAAATTCCAGGGAATGGAATTTCTCTATTCCACTCTACTCTCCACTTCTCACTTTATCCATCTAGGGATGGTTGAGGCCCTTCTTATACCCCAAGCTCTCCTGAGCCAGCAGCCCCCAGTGCTGCCCCAGGCACCACTGAACTTTGCTTCAAGACTTTGTGTACCAATCAAAAGATGTTTGAGGGCTTTGGGCCTGTAGTTCAAATTCCTTGGCCCCGTGAAACAAAGCCTCCAAGCTGTTTGACACATGGGGATGAAAGGGGAAGAGAACACTCAGTAAAAGGACCAGCACACACCAGTTCCTGTCCTCAGCTGGGAAGGTTTGGATATGCAGGCAGAACAGAGGAGCTGTCTTCTCCCTGCCCTCTGCTCCATGACCCAGACTCCTCCACCCCTCCAGCCTCCTTCTCTTCCATGGGAGCAGGTCCAGAGCAAGGAGCATTCCAACCCCCCGCTGGCACCATGTTTACACAGCGTGTCCTCCTTGCAGAGCTGCTCAAAGACAGCCCCAGAGCAAAAAAAAATAAATAAAGAGTAGAAAACAGAGAGAGGGAAGAAATTAACAGCTTGGGCTTTTTGGCCAGAAAACAGCATTTTTTGCTTGTTTTCCTAGCAAAAAAAAAAAAAAAAAAAAAAAAAAGAAACCCTGCCAGAGATTCCTGAGTTTTCAGATTTGAAGGTGCATCTTGAACTAGGGACAGGGAACTGGATATTTGGTTTCTTCCCTTTTCCTATATTAAATAAGACCCATCAAGGCCTGATGTTTTTGGTGGGAATAATCCTTTCTTTATCACTCCTCTGGGTCAGGAAAGGAGCAGGATCCATACGCTTGAGTTCCAAAGTCAACAAGAAAACAATAGAGATGTTCATTTATGGACCTTGAAGTTGTGGTGCAAGGCCTGAGCTTGGCTCCTCTTGGCTGTTTTCTTCATTTGAAATCATGGTCCCTGGAGGATGCTGGAAGAAGCTGCTCCCCAGTGCTCCAAAGGCATCTCCACAGGCATCTCCAGCCACAGCAAGGGCCGTTTCCTCTGACACTTCAACAAACTGGGATAGCACATGGATTGCCGCAGTCCGTTTTGGGTGTGAAATAGCCATGGCTTTCCAGAAAGCACAAGAAAACTAGTGCTATGCCAACAAAACCATGGACAACATCCACATCTCCCAGAATTAACCATTTTTAGGGACTCAGAAGGACTTTTCCTTAAAGAGCACCATTAGTTTCTTTAGCAATCTCTTACAAGACCCTTGTTTTAGGACCCAAAACATTCCAGACATAATAGATGTAGGTGCCACTATTTGCTGTAGACAGGGGAGTCTAGAGCTTAATAGCAACACTCGAAGCCAAATTCCCACACCATGCTGCCAGAAATACTTTTGAGTGTGTCTCACTGATGTGAAACATTTCTCTGTATTGTTTCCTCCCAACATCTCCATTTTTTGTTGCCAAATGCAGGAAGGAACATAGTACAGAGCCCCTCGTTTCCTCCCCGAGGTTGGAGAGGCGCCACTCTCCGTGAAACACCGCCTGGGATAACCACAGAGCGGTATGAGGATGGTACACAGGGTAGGAACAGATTCACCGGGTCTGGCATCAAGAGAAGCTGCTCCTGAAGTACCGATATGTCACATCCAAAGGAAAGGCTGGAGCCTTGTCAGGAAGGTTTAGGTTGGATCTCAGGAAAAGGTTCTGCCCCCAGAGGGTGGTGGGCACTGACCAGGCTCCCCAGGGCACTGGGCACAGCCCCAAGGACACCAGAGCTCCAGGGGTGCTTGTACAATGCTCTCAAGGACAGGGTGGGATTGTTGGGGTGTCCTGGGCAGGGCCAGGGGCTGGACTGGTGATCCTGGTGATCCCTCCCAGCCCAGGACATTCATGAGCCAATGAACCCTGATGGTGTGGCACCACAGAGCTTCCCAGCACAAAGACCAGCACTGTGTGTGTCCGCCCGTCCCTCGCCTTTCCCAGGCAGTGAACCAGAGAGATGTCCCACCTATTCACCCTGCTGTCATCTGTCCTCTTCTTTATTTATCTCCTGCTTCTCAGTCACCCACAAAAAGGGTTAATTAAGTGCCTGGTGTGGAAAAGCAGGACACGAGGGAGTATCCTGGGAATGCCCTGCTTCAGTCCCTCTGTGAGGCACAGAAACAACTCCCGTGATGAACCACACGAGAAGTGCAGGTCGGGGCTGTGCTTTCCCCTGCAGATCCGGGGGTGTGAATGCAAGTGCCAGTATGAATTATGTTGTTAAGCAAAGGGCTGAGAGTGCCAGACGGAGCCAGCCAAAGAGTGGGAAGATGTTAGGAAAGCTTCCTCCATCTGTCCCTCGTCAGGCGTTTGGGTCCCAGGCCTCACCACACCCTTCCCACATCTGATCTGCGGCATCCACAAAGTTCTGTTCACCTTTCCCCGGATCAGAACAGCCCCATCCCCTTTTCTGTCTTGACTCTGTCTTTGGAACGTCTTCCTCTGTCTTCTGCCATCCTGCAGCCCCTTCCCAGTTTGCCCACAGTAGCTTTGTCACTGGGCTTCTGCTGCAACACTGTGAAAGACCTGCAGTAAAACCAAAGCTCCTGTCAAATCTTACCCACTTTTCCACCCAATTTCACATAGGATTTTTCCCACTGCCTGTGTGTTAAAGTACCTCTTTTCAGAGAATTTCTGTGGCAATTGGTTCCAGATCAAGGATACAAACCAATGGGATCAACAGCTTCATCCCTGGGCTTCAGAGACACCATTTTGGCTCACTTTGCCTTGGCAGAGGAAGGCCAACCTCATCTGCCCTCTATTATCCCCACAAAAAAACCATGTGTGCAGCTTTTATTCTGTTTATATGTGCCAAATAGCTTGGGAAAGGATCCTGATTTCGATTCATTCACAATATTTCTACCCTCATAATTGCCCATGGCACTGCACCACACCAAGCCTTAAACTGATGTTCTGAGAGACCTGCAACATGTACCTGAAATGCACATCCCTGTTCCTGGAGTGAAGTTTGGCTCTTCCTCTGCCTTCCTTGATCCCCTTTGGTCTGGGGGCACAGCCTGACTGAAGTTTTATTGCTGCTGATTAATCCCCTGCGATTCCCTGGGGTGGAACTGCCACTTCCCCTCTCTCCTCTGCCAGGGTGTGGGGCTGTAAAGAAGCCTCACCTGTACTGTGAGCACAATGTCCTGCTTTACAAGGGGAACACAGCTGTCTGAGCAGGATCAGCCCCCTTCTGCAGTGTCCCAGCATCAGAGGCATCCCCGGCATGGCCCAGCAGCCAAGGTGCAATGAGAGCAGCAGCAGGAGCACTGCTGGTGGTTCTCCACCTGGGAAGGCAGATTGTGTCATCAGTGCAGGATGGGCATTCCTCTGGAAATGGGGCCTTTTGGTTGGCACAGGGCAGCAGCCAACTCCCAAGTTTGGGTGCTGTCGCTCCAGCCTCTGGAATGTCCAAAGAAATGGGCTATAGCTCCCACACTCAGCAGGCTCCATCCTTTTATAAGACCCTGAATTGCCCTGGACTTGTGACCTTGCTCATGGTCTTCCCTTTTCCACAACAAAAGCGAGCAAGTCACAAGGAACGTGGATGACCCCAAAGAGGTGCCTTTGCCAGTGAGAGTTGGCAATGTGGGACATTGGTTGGCTTTGCTGGAGGAAAAAAATCCATTTGTTCTCCCTCCCTGCACAAGATTCTCAGGGAAAGCAGGAAAGTCAGTAAAATCAGATGAGAAAATCCTGTTAACAGGAAGATTTGCCAAATAAGTGAGTGTATTCAGTGGCCTGGAAAATGAGCCGGCGAGTGATATAAGAGCTCTTTCTGAATTCTGCACACTCAAGGAAACATTTAATACATCTTGAAGAAAAAACATGCCTCAGCTCTTGCTGCTGGCGTAAATATTTGTGTTCGCAAGTGTTGGCAAATATTTGAGCCATCGATGTTGTTTAACCAAGAGCTTTGTCTTGCAGAGTCCACCTCCCTTTTCTGGCTCCTCTGGAATCACATTAGCCAGAGGATCCTCTTGGTATTTATGTGAGAGATGGGATCAGAATCATTTCCATTCGTGCCTTAAAGCCCAGGCAGGAGCTTACAGAGGGTGCCCAACAAAGGTCATCGGAAGAGCTGACAAAGGTCGTGCCCTACATCCGTTTGCTCGTGGCACAATCTCCTTTAGGAGATGGTGAATTCAGCCTGGATTTGCAGGCACAGAGACTTTCCTGCTTCTACAGTAATTTCCAAGCTTTTATTTACTCTATTACATATAAAGGAAGAGAGGAAAGACAATTTGCCTCCCACCATGCTCATGGTCATTCAGGTCAGATACATGAGGACTTGCTACCCCTCTGCAAAAACCCTCATACAAGAGTCTGATGCCTTGACAGCTTCTGAAGGAAGAGAATTAAAATGCAGGAACAGTAGGAATTGCAGCACTGGCAGCCTGGGAATGGAGAGGAGGTGGCCTTGGCTTCTGCAGCCGGATCGTGACCATATCTTGGTGCTTCCCAGCTCTGGGCATACAATTGGATATTCACTTGTTCAGTTTTTCTTTTCCTTCAAGAACAGACTGACTCCCCATCCCTGGAAGTATTTGAGGCCAGGTTGGATGGGGCTTGGGGCAGCTTGTTCTGGTGGGAGGTGTCTGTGCCCATGGCAGGGGTTGGAACTGAAGGAACTTTAATGTCCCTCCCAACACAAACCACTCTGGGATTCCATGATTATGCCCCAGAAATGCTCTTTGCTAGCCCATACATGGACCCTGCTAATGTTGCCCTGAAGCTGCTGCAAAGCATTCCCAGCTGTAATCCCAGCTCAGCAGTGCATGGAAACATCTAAATACACGACAGCTGTTTCCATAGCGACTTTGTGACTTGGCTCTCAGACCTGTCCCCCCGTGCCCACTGTCAGTGGCAGCATCACTGAAAAATTGTCACTCCAAGAAACAATTAGTGAGAAAGTCCTAGAAATTGCTGGAGTAGTTTGTTGAAGAAGTCAAGGGGTGCCTTCAAAGCATTATAGATAACTCTGGGACTTGGCAGTGGGACAGTCAAAGCTTTTGGTACCTAAGTCTGGTTCTAGATAATATGCTGAAGATGTTGAACTGGAAAAAGATGTCAAGCCAAATCCTGACAGAGCTGAACAGAAATTGCCATCACAGCCAGCTGAGAGGCAGCATGGGAGAGATCACAGATGAGCAAGAGTGGTGTAAACAGCTGTGGAGCCACCACAGCCTCATCCAGCCTCTGGTAGGGACCACGGCCGGGACGACTTTAATCGGCAGGGACCACACCTGGCCTTCTCAGAGGTGGCACACAGAGCCATACAGGAGAACACTCCAGGCTCTCCCAATCTGCTTAGTCAGTGGAAGATGTTCAAGTAACCAGAAAAAACCCCTGAGCTGCACTTTGGGTGTGAACCTGAGCGACCACTGTTTTGACAGGTAAAGCAGCATGGACAGAGTAAGAGCTCCTGTTCCGTGCCCTTGCTGGAAGGTTTCTTACAGTTAATACATTAACCTCTGAATAAACAAACAGCTGAAAAGGCCCTTTTCTAACCCAGCAGAGTACAAACACAGCCTACATTCTTCTGATTATAAACCCGTGAGTGCAGGACACACTCCTGGGAATGAGCTCGATATGTTTTCTCTTTGATTCCACCCTCTTGGGAAGATTAAACAGTGTCATCGCCAGGTTAATACGGAATGACCTCAACATCTCCGAAAATTATTGCATTGCAAATAAGACTGACATTTACGTATTCCCCTGCTGCCCAAGGGTACAGCAGCCACGTTCCAGGTGCCTGCACTGGAGCATGCTGGCAGGCAGCAGTGCAGAGCAGTGCAGGGAGAGCAAAGGGCTGAGACTCGGCACTAATGGCTCAGGGAAGGTGGGAGGCTCCCCAAGGATCCAGCCCCAACACTCTGGGCAGCCCAGCAGGCAGCTGTCAGTCAGCTGTGTGCTGAAATCCATCCTCCTGAGCTGAGCACTGCCTGTGCCAGCAGAGACCCAGGGCACAGAGACACCTTCCATCTCCTCCTGATCGGGCCACTGAGGAGGAGCATGAGGAGAGCAGCTCATTTTCTGGGCCAGGTCTGGAGGATGACTCTATTCACCAGAGTGTTTCGTGTCTCAACACACGCCTGAGTGGCCTCAAAGGGGATGTGTGTGCCTGGCTGCTCTGTGAAGCCATCAGCTTCGGGTGGCAAGTAGAGAGAGTTCCCAGGGGATTACTGCCACTTCCTTGGGCTCTGATGCAGAGGGAATGGCTGCAGCTGCTCTGCAGCCACTGGAGCGTGGTGCTGTGATGCAGAGGGGAAGGAGAGGGGATGAGGAGCAGCAGGGTACAGCCACTGCCTGTGCTACACCTGTTTCATGTTCTCCTATCACTCTGCAGCAACACTAGCCACCTTCAGGCTGAGGAAAAGCAGACTGAGCCCAAAATCATCATCCAATTTTCCCTGTAGGTGGCCAGACCCTTCCCCACTGCCCTCCCACCCAATGCTTCCCAAATCCTATCTCTGCTGGGCTGTGAAAATGAACTTTTCCCTCACAGGTTTTTCTCTGATCACACAGTGAGGCCTTCCATGATGTAAAACACAATCTCCCCGTGGGCTGCTCTCCCTCACTCCTCCCATGCCAAGCCCAGGGGCTTGGCTGGGTCCTGGCAGACCTTCTGCATTCCCGGGAGCCCTGTGGGCCACCACTGCCTGGGCTGGGAGGGACAGACCTGGCTGCCAAACCAACCCCAGGGCAGGGGCTCTGTCCGGGCTCAGTGCTGGTCATCCCGAGGCACTGACAGGGGCAATTGTTACCAGCTGCTGGCTCTGAGTTCCATTTCCTGGTCAGAATAGCAGGATCTGAACCTGGTTTGTCTCCAAGGGGATTTTCTTGCCCTTTCAGAGGCAGAATGCTGAGGGATGGCGCAGCACCTCACCATGGGACAAGCCATTCCCTGTCAAATCCACAAGGATATCCCTCATTAGGAACACCCTGCGTTGTGCTCTGCCACCCCTCTGTCACCTCACCCAGACACAAACAGCCCCCAAATCTGCTTGTGGGGTGCCCAGCACCCAGCCAGGTCCCCTGTCAGACCCCCAGCAAGGGAGGGCCCCCCTGCCCACCTGCCCCTCGTGGGATGGGGCCGTGGGCTCATGCTGGAGTTCCTGAGCAGGAACCTGATGACAGAGAGCTGAACTCCAGCTCTCCCTCAGCCCGTAAATCTCACAGTGGTCTAATTTTGCTAGGAATGATGCCTCAGGGAAGGTCTGTGTGGTCCAGAAAAAGGCAAGCAATGCAAACCCTTCTTGAAACGCCCTCATTCTGCTCCTCAGCCCTCCTCCCCAGCACCATCATCGTCCCACAGGGACAGATCCGGGTGGTTTGAGGGCTCAGCTCTTTGGGAGCTGGGCTGGCAGCTCAGAGTGCTGCTCCCTGTCTGGAGACCTGGCATCCAGTGGAACATGTGTCCCCTCATCTGGTTGTGATCTCCTGTGTTGTGGGAGGCCTGTGATGGGCACAGTCACTGCCAGGCTGGGAAAGGGCTCTCAGAAGAGGAGAGAAGGTTCTGGCTGCCTGGAACCCAGAAGAATCACAGAACTTTCAAGGTTGGAAGAGACCTTCGAGGTCATCCAGTCCATCCATTGATCCCAAACCATCATAATCACCACTAAATCATGTCCCCACGTGCCACATACAGACACCTCTTGAACACTTTCAGAGACGGTGACTCCACCGACTCAGGCAACTTATTCCAATGCCTGACCACTCTTTCAGGGACAAAAATTTTCTTAATATCTGAACTGAACCTCCCCTTGCAACTTGAGGCCATTTTCCTCTTATCCCTTTGCTTAGATATGGCAGAAGTGGCTGACCCCCACCTGGCTCCACCCTCCTTTCAGGGAGTTGTAGAGAGCAATGGAGTCCCCGTGGAATAATGGGGTCTTCCCTGGAATAATGAGGTCCCCCTGAGCTCCAACCCTTGCTGCAGGGACTTACTGAGCCCCAGAGCCAGGTGAATTGGCCTTGCTGGAGGTGTGGGATCATGGAGCAAGAGGCACCTTTCCCTGTGCATCATAACCATTGCTCGAGGTTTCTGCAAGAGGCAAAGGGAGAGTTGTAGCTGTTGTGTTTGGGGGTGGGAGGAGGCTCTGCATCCAGAAAACTCCCTCCTGCAGGAGATAAGGGAGACCTGGCCACCCACAGCCCTGGCTCGCCAGGAATCCAGGCTTCCATATGGCCAAAGCTGGTGCCAGAAGTGTCATTCCCATCGTCAGCAAGCCACCACCCCCTTCTCTGCATTCTCCCTCCTCCTCTGCCTCTCTAGAACCAGCTGACTTTTTTCACAACCAGGAAACAATCAAAGAAGCTCTTGAGCTGCTCCTCCTCCTGCCAGCACTGCCACCTCCCCGCGCAGAGGATGCTGTCAGTGCTCCCCAAGCCTGATGTGCTGATGTGGAACACAGGGCTGTTATTCCAGCCTCCCACTGGGGAAAACCCTCTGGGCTGCAAATACCTGTGTTTCGTTAAGTAAATAATCACACAAGATAAAATATCCATCTTGATGGGGAGATGGAGGGAGGGGAGCAGGAATGCAGACGTGGGGAGCACCAGACAGCAGGCTCCAGGTCGGTGTGGTGGGTGCCGTGTGGTGGCTGGTGGTTCCAGTATGTTCCTGTGGGTAATTGGTGGTGCTGGCACCCACGGGATGATAATTAAATGGAAAGCTTTTAGGGGGTCTAAGGGGGAGAGTTACATTTGGCTTTTTAGAACAGCTTTCAGAGGGAGCATAGCTGGGAAATGTATTCAGCACAACTCAGCCGCCCTCATTGGGAAAGGCTTGGAAACCATCCAGCTGTGGTGCTCCAGGCTTGCAGGGGACTGAGGAAGAGGAAGGGGCTGACCCAGTGGAGGGAGAACTTCCTAATCTTCTGGTGGGTGCCCTGTGCCACTGAGGGTGCTGGGACCTTCAGAAATGCTGATGTACCTTGTGAAGGGAAACTCAGCTCTTGTGGGACTCTGCTCCCCTCTGCCACTTTCCTGGGGCCACTGAGGAAGTTTCTGCTGGAGCCAGGCAATGATCCCAAGTGTGCTGGTTTGCTACCTGTAACCACAAGCCCATGGTGCTGCTGCCTCCCTACAAAGAGCTTTCCAATATTTTATGTCTCACCTGTTTGGGAGACTTCACATGTTCAGCATCGAGGCTTATAAAGCTGCTGAGACAAGAGAGGAAGGGAAAAGGGGCAAAAGGAGTTCAGCCACAACGAAAATACTCGGGAGGTGTTGGAGCCTTGGGCTGGGACTTGTCAAAGTTGCCCAGGTCCATCCCAGACCAAGGGGGAGGCAAGTGGGTTGTTTGCCCATGCCAGGACTAGAGGGAGGGAGGTCTGGGGTCACCTGTGGGACTCTTGGGAAGGCCAGGATGACTGCAGTGGGTTAAAAGAAGCCTCATGCCAGGCGCAGGTAGCCCTGATGGACAGCGTGATGCTGCTCCTTGGATTGTGAACTGGTGCCGGAATCAGGGCTGAGAGTCTCCTGGATTCATTTCTCAGTCATTTATTCATCTATAATTGCCTGTCTGCCTGTCTTGGAGCTAATGACTGGATGTGAAGATTTGCAGTTCAGGTCTGTGAGAAGGTAATTACATTGCAATCTCACTGGATGACTATTCCTCGAATGAAGATAAACTTGTTTGAGTAGGTCTGCACATCGCAGGAATCAGTTGTATTACAGAGCCCAGGCATGGCAGGGGAGATAAGGAATGTTTTTGCTGCTGCTTTTTTATCTGCTGACCTATTAAAAGCTTTTCTGTCTGAAGGGAGTGAGGAACCACCAAAGGGGTTAATCCCACAGCTCCTCACCCCGATGGACAGATTTCAGCCTCCTGTTGAGACTCAATCACTTGGTTGGGATTCAGTGGGTGCTCTTGCTTCCTTTCTAGTCAGTGCTGGCTTTTTGAGCTGCCCTGAGCTGGGCTCCAGGGCCATGAGCTGGACAGACTTCACCAAGAGGGTATGGCAGAGCTGGACAGAAATCCAGCTGACCCTTGAGAAGGAAATCCTGCCCTGGGGAGGCAGGGAAGGGTCTGCAACAGCAAGGCATGAGCAGGCACAAGTCTGATAGCTGAATGAAACCCTCTTTCCTGTGCAGAAGGCCTTTGCTTATTCCAGCACTGCCACGTGATGGGAATCTGCAGGAGAAAATGCCCCTGAGTTTCTCTCCCTGCCCCTGTCCCCTGGATAAAAGTGTTGTTTGAGTTTGCATGATTTACCACCAGCCTTGTCACCTGAGGACACTCCTGGTAGTGCACATTGAAGGGCCTTGCACAGCCCTGCGGGTCCTGGCAGTGCCTTGGGTGTGCTGGCTGCTCCATGGGCACATCCCCTGGGACGGGGGGAGGCACCTTCGCTCTCTGCAGCTTCTCCTGCTCTGTGACTTTAAAGCTCTGGCCCCCGCTTGGAGCACGAGCCAATGCTCTGAGATCATCTCTGTCCCATCGAGCTGCTAAACCCCCTCAAATCTTTCTTGTTCAGCAGCACTTCATATAAATCCAGTAATGTGCGTATCACTTCGGCTGCCAACTGCTTTTGGGTCAGGAGGGGGGTGGGGGGTATTATTACAGTCCCCGCTCCAGTCCCAGGGGATCCCAGCAAACCGCAGGCTGCCAGCAAACGTCTGGAGGATGGAGGCACGCCGGGGACCCCTGGGACTCGGCTGGCAAATGGGATGCACTGGGTATGGATTAACAACCCATTAGGGCAGGGGCTCGGGGCTGCTTTAACCAAATCCCCCCTCAGCCCCTGGAACGCCGGGGGTTCCTGCCTTGCAGGCGGAGGCTCCACACAAGGCATTGCCGTCGCCCCATTAACCATCACTGAGGGCTTAAGGGCATTGTACAGCACTTCCCTGAGGTGCAGAAATGATTTCCTGGGATGAACCCAACTGGCCCACTCTGTGCTGCATTGGCTTCGTGTTGACGCAGCCCAAGGAACACTTGGGCATGAATAAAACATCTCCTGGAGGAGCAGCAGCCACTGTTTGTCAGGGAGAGCCTCTGACTATGACAGGGCACAATCTCTTGCCTGACTTCTCCCCCTGCTTCCAGGGGATTGCTTTCTGAGAGCCTTCCAGAAGCAGTGTGATCCCAATTCCCCCCTCCCTACTGTGGCAGGGAGTTTACCCTGGTGGCCAAGAAAAGACTTTTTATCTGATTTTTCTCCTTTCTGCAGCAATTATCTGGAATTGGCAGCAAAACCCACCCTGGGGAGAGGCAGCCCCCAAGGACTGTTCAGTCTCTGGTGGGGTCATGACCTGGTTTTTAGAGGTTTCAGAAGGCAACTGAGAAATCCATGTTCTGATATGTGATATGGGAATCACCATCAGTGTCCTCCTTCTCACCAGGGAAAACTGGGAATTGAAAAGATCTGGAAGTTTCTGCTGGAAGTGAGAGATTTCTGTCTGCAGAGGCCACTTCTGCCATGGGATCCTGGCATTAAGTTGGGGTGAATCATGCCAAATTCCAGCTCAGTTTGCCCACAGATCTGTCCTGCAGTGTACCACTGCTCAGCTCACAGATCCTTTGGGACTTCCATGCAGAGGGTTTGTCAATGGGAAGAACTCACTGTTACCAGCTGCTTGGATGCACATTAGCAGCGCTTTGAATCTGGTTCAGAACTCCCTGAATTACAGGGATGGGTTTTGTTGAGGTGAAAAAGAGCAGGAGTTAGAGGAGAACTGCTGCTGTGATGCCATGGAGTGCTCAACTCTATCCCTGGCACTAAGGCATTGGAATCAGCCCCACCACAAGGGATTAATAAAATTCTAATGAAATATTTGCCTCCTGGAAAACACAGTTTTATCCAAAATAAAATCTTTGCAAGAATAAGAAAATAAAGAAAAAAAATAGCCCAAATGAATCAGCACAGCTGGAAAATTCTGATCTGGTTCATCAAAGTGAGCATCAGCATTCCCTGTCTGCAACTTCATCACTGGAAGTGTGTTTTGTTAGAGTGTTGTAATGAAATAAAGTCTCTATGAAGAGATGCTTTTTAAAAGCTGTTTGCAGCACTGGTAAAGCAGAAGTAGAATGGTGAAACCAAATTCCAGACTCTGGGAGCTTTCTGGAATCTGAGAATGTTCCCACAGATCCACAAGGGGCTGGGAGAGCAGCAGCAAGAATCGGAGTCAGAGAGAAAAGGGGGATCTTCCTACCTAGGAAGGCAGTGGGAATCCAGGTTGTTTTTCCCAAAGAAATGTCAGCTTCTCAATCGTTGTGATTCTCCAAGGAGAGGGAAAGCAAACATCTGGCAGGAACAGCAGGGAATGGGGGCTCTGGTCTGGGTGAAGCTGTTTGGGATTCCTGTCAGCACTGATTATTTTACCAGGCTGTTCCTCTGATGCCCCTGCCTCTGATTCCCGAGAGCCAGGAGCCTCTGCTGCATCATTCCAAGGGGACTGGGGAGTTTGGAAGGCTGCTCACTCCCCTGCGCCTTGATCTCCAGAGCCCAGCTTCCCAAATGGAATTTTTGGGATCTGCAAGGGCTTTACCTTCCCAAATGTTTCAATATCCCCAAGCAAGTGACTGGGGAAAGACTCCATAAAGGTACAAACAAATCCCAAGTGCCTGGAATCAGGGGAATGACACCAAGTCACCCTCCCTTTAAGTGCCTGTGACCACAAACCACAGCACTGCCAGAGAGACACACATTGCTCTTTCCTTACTCTAAGTGATAAAAGTTACTTCCCAAGGTGACAAATTTATGGCTGCAGAATTACAGGATTACTTTATGATGTGCCACCAGTGTGAGAAAATATATCTATTAAAAAGTCACTTATGTCCAAACTGAAAGGGCCAGCAGAGAGTGATTGGGGGCAGTAAACAAATGTGACATGTACAATTATTGACTTGGCTGGAAGCTGCACTTTCTGGTTGAAGCCCTGCAGGCCTTTCAAAGGCTCCAGGTGGTGTGTGGTGGCAGCAGTTTGGCTGGGACCTGCCTTGCCCCACTGCATCCAGGACTGGAATCCAACTGCTGGGCAGGTGGGTGGTGGGATCTCACAGCATCAGCCTGGATTAACTGGGAGCTCTCTGGAGTAAATCCAGTCCTCGGTCCAAGGTGGGAATGGGATGGATCTCCAAGGTGAATGAGCAGCACCCTGGTGCTGGTCACTGTCACCTCAACCTTCCCCTTCTCCCAGCAGGAGCAGGTGGAATTGTAGGACCACAGACTGGTTTGGGTTGGAAGGGACCTTAAAGATCGTTTAGACCAGCTCTGTCTCAGTTCTGGTCCTCTCGCATCTCACTCTCTATCAGGACAAACCCCAGCTGGCCCTCAGAGAACCAGGGGTACAGTTTGGGCACGACTGATGGGCTTTGAGGCTCCAGCAAGAAATATAACATCCAGATGAAATGTTGTCTTGAAAGGTACCGTGCCTAGCAGATTTAAAATGAAGTCAGTGAAAAATATGGCTAGGGATGATTTTTAATTCCAATTGATTGCTAAGACATGTAATTGGGGTTCTGCATGGTTCCCTTCTAAAAGGAGGGTCACTCAGAGATCTGATCCATAAAGTTTCCCTGTACTGATTCCCTTCATTCCATGAAGGGAAAGGAAAGCAAGACCTTGAACTCTTGTCCAAGGCAGAAAAAAAAAAGCATAAAAACAACAACATTGGCATCCTCTCCAAGGATATTAGGCCCATCCATTTCCTTTCTTTCCTGTGTTATTCCTGTGTTTCCATTATTCTTTGGACAGGTGAGGCAGTGAGTGAGCCAGCACTGGTTCCTGCTCCTCATACCCACGTGGTGCCCCAAACCTTCCCCTGCCAAACCTGGCTGCTCCACACATGCAACCCCCTGGAAACACTCCCCATCCCGATGGCAAGCTGATCCCTGAACCTTGCAATAACACACGGCCAAGTCTATCACTTGAGCTCGAACTCGTCTGACAGACTCTGCCTCCTCTGTGTGTGCAAAGGCTTCCAGTCCAAGGGATCTACTCCGTGTGTTTGGATGGGCAGGGAATGGAGAAAATACAGAAAGTTGGGATAGTTTTCTCTTCTTCCACACATTTATATTGCTCTTTTGTCCTGGTTTCACATGATACTCTTTATGATTGTTCATTCCCTAAGGGGAATGTTGGTGAACCGACCTGAAAAGGGTGAGGATGGTCTGGAGGTTTTGGCCTGGGTGACCTGTCGGATGCTGGTGATGCCTCTGGTCCCACAAATCCACAGTGTCTGGTCACACACAGGCAAGGCTGGGCCCAGCAAGGACAGAGGGTGGCAGAGCACAGGCAGGCAGGAGGCTGTGGGAAGCTTTGATTACCACGATTGTCCCCAGAGGTCCCCAGCGCCCCAGATACTAATTGCTAATAAATGTTCATGCTGAGTAGCTTTTATTTTTCCAGTGCAATGGAATAACAGGGAAAATATGTGAAAGTTCCTGGACTTAAAGAGTGTGTTTTTCTTTCATTTATATTTACCTAATTATGCTGTCATAGGCCGCTGAAAATTGTACCCACCGCTCCTTCCCTCCCCAAAAATGAACAAATAAACAGAGCAGTGACTCCAGCTCAGCCAGACAGCAAAATTAGGGATAAAGGAGAGGTGGGAGGGATGGTTCTGCTATCCCAGCATAGGTCTGTGTCCCTACCACAGAACCACAGATACAATCAGAGAGTCCCAGTGGTGATGTGTGCTGGGATTCCCAGCTGGGATCTTCACTGTCAGATCTGGCCTGTCCAAAAGCTCTGCAAGAACATCCCTTCGTGGCTGTCAGGGGGATGTGAAGGAACAGCCAAGCTAACACCCAGAAAACACCACCAACCCCAAATACATCCCTTGGTTTGTCTTTTCCATTCTCACTTTTCTCCCTGAGTTCCTCCTCAGGGTGCTGAGCAGATCTGACCGTGGAGGACAGCACTGGCCATTGCCCAGTGGAAGGTGTCCCTTGTCCATGGCAGGGAGCTGGAATGAGATGGTCTGTAAGGTCTCTTCCAACTCAAACCCTTTCATGATTATCTGATTTGTCAAGCTCTCCCCAGGCAGCCTTATCATACAAAGAGAGCCTGAGAGAAAGAAGGAGATGTGGGGATTGCTGTGGTCTGTCCCACAAGGATTCTGGAAAAGTGGGAGAGAAAGGGTGACTTCGGAGCGGAGCTCCCTGTCACAGGGTGTGACACCCACGATGAGATGCACAGGGTTCAGATGGGGATGGAACTGGCCTGATTTGGGGTTCATTAAATTCCTGCTGTCTCCGTGTGCCCCAGGATGGTCTGGTTTCTGGAGGTCCTGAACCACCAACAGGACTGGAATTACAACCTGCACTAACTGGGAGGGAACACGGCTCTGCTCCTGCTGTGTCCACAGGATCCGTTTTTAGAGTGTTGTGCTGAGCCAATAATTGCCCTAGACCAGCTCAGCTCAGGCGGGCTTGGCTGTGGTGGCCTTGCCACTGAGGCGTGGCTGTGCTGGGGCCGGGGGAGGTCCTGCCTGCAGGGTGGGGCCGTGCTCTGAACGGGAGGCAAGTGATGCTCTGGCACGGGCCAGGTTTTGGCTCCCAGCGGTCAAACAGGGACATGGTCCTGTGTATTCCATCTCCTGAGAGGAATCCTCCATCTCCTGAGAGGAATCCGCCTCCTTTTCAGAAGACCTCATTAAACTGAGGTGATTGAACAAAGAGCACAATTAAGGCATGTGGGATTCCACAGGGATATAGGGATGGAGGGGCTCTGTGACAGGCATGTCTTCTTTCCAGAGGGATATGGAAATCTCCTGGAGATGGGGGTGCTCTCTCAGTGGAAGGATGGATGCTCTCTCTTCCAGACACGTGCCCTGTGGAATGTGCAGTCTGTGGATCTGCATTGCTCCAGTGCCATTTTCCTCTTAGTTTGCAAAGGATGTGACAGAGAGAGACTCTGGCTTATAGAGGCTTGGATGGCAGGAAAATGCAAAACCCCAATCTTGCCTGGGATTTTCCTGTGCTAATTGAGTACAAAGTGCTGGGTTCCCTCCTCTGCAGTGTGGCTGAACCTCAGCTCAGCCCAGGAGATCAATTTCCATGTACAAACACAGCCCAAGGTCTCAGGATTTCCTCCCGTTATTGCAGCTCTGGCCACTTTTATTCTTGAAGTAGAAACTAATGGAGAAAGGAAAAAAACTGGAAGTGGGAGCTGAGGAGAGTCTTCTTGGAGCTGGGCAGAGGGGTTTGCAGAACCACAATTTGGGGTTTGTGGAGCCACAGTTGTCACTTTGACATTAACAGGAAAACATCAACACATCACGTTAGTTTCACAAGCTGAAATTGAGCATGTTCTGGAAGGGGTTTTTCATCCAACCTCCCTTGTGGCCTTTATCTTGCCAAGCCTGGGATGTTTGCAGCCACCCTAGTGCCATAGGTGTTCATCTTTAGCTGTGACAGATTCTGTGGAGGTGACAGTAGGAGGGCTGGGAACAGAGCTGCAGGTCCTGCCGTGTTCCTTTGGCACCTCTGGCTTGTCCTGAGAGGGAGCAGAGCCACCTCGTCTCTTTCGTGTGGAATATGTAACTTGCTTTACTGCTTTGAGCTAAATAACCATCTTCTAAATATTTGGACTATTTTCTTTCTCTCTTTGGTGCAACTAGGAATTTCTTAGGAGCATTGCTGGGCTTGCTCTTCCAGAGTGCTGTTACTGCACAGGTGTCTGTGGTAGTGGTGCCACCTGCAGTGCCTGGGAGTGAAGCTGGGCTGGGCACCTGGAGCAGGAGAGCACTCCCTGGTTCCCTGGCATTGCCACATCCTGCCAGAAAAGCCACCAAACGTTCACAGCACTGAGGGTGCTCGGACTTGTGCTCAAGGCCAGGTTGGATGGGGCTTGGAGCAACCTGGGATAGTGAAAGATGTCCTTGCCCGTGGCAGAGGGTGGGACTGGATGAGCTTTAAGGTCCCTTCCAACCCAAACCATTCTGGGATTCTGGGATTCTGTCCCTGCATTTCAAACATGTCACATGCAATGTTGGGGGTGATCTGATTCCAGCTGCTGCTGCTCCTGAGATCTCCTGAAATGGCCTTGTCTGTCAGAAAAATTCACCTGGTGAGTCTTCCAGTTGTCACCTGGGACTTTACACAATGGTCATGGCTGAGGTGGAGCTCAGAGGGAAGGCCCCACCAATGGCAAGCCAGGCCCTCACCTCTTAACTCACTTCTTCTCTCTCCTCTTCCCTCACCTCTTCCCTCTTCCCCAGGACCCATTCTGGCAATGGAAAGGCACTTCCCCTCAGCCACTGGTCCTGGGGTACTGTCAGCACACCCAGTGCTGGTCTGCACATTTTAAATAACATTTAACTCAGCCGAGTGTGTGGTACAGAAACCACAACTGTGAGTATCCCACAGTCTATAAATATAAATGAGTGTACACATATAGAGAGAGAATAGACTCGGGAGCGGGAGTACAAACAGCAGTGGGATCACAGCTAAAATCCAGTGTATTGAAATCGATTGAAACCACAGAGTGCCACAGGAGGTACCATAAATACAAGTTAGTTATCACAGAGCTCCAGGAAGCCTTGCCCAGGTTTCAGTGTGCCCAGGCAGCTCAGACAGAAGACGTGGTTTGGTCTCCAAAAAGCCTGGGTCTTTTCCCACGTGCTCATTGCAGAGGCAGGCCTGGCACCAGATTGGGTTACTAAAGCATTCCAGCCCCGTTCTCACTCACAGAAACGCTCTGCTTCCCTGAAAAATTCAAACCACTCCATTTCATTTCTCCTCTTACACTCCCTATCCCATCCCCTCCCCTGGCTGGGCTCTGCCACGGGGCCAGGCAGGTTTGCACTCTCACTGCCCATTAGTCAAGCTGTTAATGACACAGCATACAAATTCCATGTCTCCCTTCCTAATGGACCAGGACTGAGGATGCTGAGAACCTCTCAGGGCTCCTGGACCATTTCTGTCCTCAGGACAGGGTAACATGGCCATGACCTGTGTCCCTTGGAGGAGCCTGTGACACCCCCCAGCACAGGTTGCCCAGGGAAGCTGTGGCTGCCCCATCCTTGGAAGTGTTCAAGGCCAGGTTGAACACAGCTCGAAGCAACCTGGTCTACTGGAAGGTGACCCTGCCCATGGCAGGGGGTGGAATGGCATGAACTTTAATGTCCCTTCCAACCCAAACCGTTCTAGGATTCTATGATATTCATGCCCAACAGTTTCTGAGACCTCATCTCTCTCCTCTCCCTCCACCTTTCCCATCCCCTCCCTTCCTTCCCCCACAATCCTCTCCATGAAGGTGCTGCTCAGACCTTGTAGCAGAGCTATTAAGTTCTCTGAGTTTCCCTGTGGATCCTATTAGCCAAAGAATTTTCTCCTTTTTCAGTGCTCCTTTTTATTATTTTAAATTAAAACACTTCAAAATATGTATATACACACCTTCTCTTTGAGATGAAATTTCAGAGTTAAGGCTGTGCACGCACATTTCTGCCTCTTTCTACCTCATATGTTTCCTTATATACATATAGGTATGGTAAATCAGCTAGGGAGTTGAATTCCCTCGGTGCACTGAGTTCCCTGAGCAGGCTGTGGCTCTTTTCCCAGCTCCAGAAGGCTGGGATCACACCTCTACTCCCATCCCTGATGTTTCTCCCCAGCCCCCCTATGCAACTCTGCCTTGGTGCTGGATGGTGCTTCCCCTGCTGAGGGGCCAAGCACGTGAGGCTCTGTAAAATATAAAGAGCTTCATTTCAATGGCTCTAATGCCTGCCCCCATGTGGGGGCTCTCACAGAGGCTGGGTGGGCTCCATGCAGACCCCAGAATCCTTCTGCCCTGTGCCCAGTGCCATGTGATCCAGTCCCTCTCCCGTCCTCATTGGAACCCAGAATGGTTTGGAAGTGACCTTAAAAATCATTTGGATCCACCCCCTGCCATGGGCAGGGACACCTTCCACTATCCCAGGTTGCTCTAAGTCCTGTCCAACCTGGTTTTGGACACTTCCAGGGATAGGGTAGCCACAGCTTCTCTGGGCAACCTGTGTCAGGGCCTCCCCCCCACCCTCAGAGGGAGGAATTTCTTCCCAAAACTCCATCTCACCCTGCCCTCTGTGCATGTAAAGCCATTACCTGCCACAGTTCTCTGTGTCATTACACCCTCTCTCCCCAATCCCTGTTGTTCCTTACACTACAGCCCGCGTGTCTCCCCATCTCTTGCCCTCCCACATGTCCCATCCCCTCCACATCCTCTTCCCCTCTCCTCCTCCACCCTTCCTGCACTTCGGTGGCTCCGTGGCATGAGCAGGGCTTTGCCTGCAGGCTGCCTGCTGCTGCCTGTGCCCCCACAAGAAAGGTTTGGCTGTGGCGCTTCACAAAGCTCCCTTTCAGCTCCGAGTGGCAGAGGGAGGCAGCACTTGTGGATCTGTCTGGCAAAGCACTCCAGAAGGAGTTTGTGAGAGGCAGACACGGTGCCAAGAATCTCATTATACATCCCTGACTGACGGCAGGGTCCAGCCCTGGAAGGATGTTCTCCAAACAGCCGTCCAGAGACGGCACACCGGCATCTTGAAAGCTGAGGGAGATGCTCTGTGGGGTTGGAGGGGACTCAGGGGAGCTCCTGGACTCACAAACCTCTAAAGGCAGGAATTCACTGCCTGAGGAGGGCAGAGGAGTATGTGGGAAGAGGATGAAGAACCCACTGCAGGCTTTGTGCAGCACTGGGAGCAGGCTGGGAGAGCACGGCAGGAGCTCAGTTCAGGCAGACCCAGGCAGAGCAGCCCCCACCCCTAACACCCCGCTCAGTCTCTCCATCCTGAGGGAAGGAATTTTCACTCAGCCAAGAGCTGGAGTGTGGAATTGCTCTCCCCTGAAGGCAGCTCCTCACAGCCTTACTGGGGCTGCTAAGGGTTAATGTCAGGTCCAGGCACAGATCCATCTCCATTTCAATGCTTCATTAATAGTTTTGTGGTGAAACAAAGCAAAACCATCCAAGTTTGGTGACAATTTTCCCACAGTCATATGGCTGCTCTGATTCATTTTCATCCCCAGATTTTGAGTGGTAATGGCCCAACCACAGAACATTTCCTGGGGATTAATCATGGCTGGGAAAGGGCTGCAGCTCCGAACTGCACTCCAGGTGCCCCCAGATTGTCCTTCTTTGTCAGGAATTATCGGCTGGTGAGGTCACTCCTGCTTTGGCTCCGCTGGGGCAATTATAACCCAATTCCTGCTAATTACCAGCAGGTTCAGACATCAAGGTGCCATGTGCTTGAAGTAAAGCCCAGCTCCTGCCCGGTCAGGCTCTCGCTGCTCCTGCTTCATTATTCCCAGGCAGATGCTGCTTCTAGGACACTGTCAGGCATGGACATCCATGGGGGAGCCCCTTAGGAGCTCCTCTATTACTCCTCCACCACACCTGGACACCCAGGTGACCAATGGGTGGATGGATGGGGCATTTTTTTCTTTCTGAAGCCTGCAGAATATCCCCAGCTTTCAGACACCTCACTTTCTTTCCAGGGAATGAGTCAAGCCTGGAAAATTAAATCCCAGAACCTCATTCAAGCAAAAACCTTTTTTCTGTGCATGAACAAGAAATTCCTGGTCAGAGGCAGCGTGGGAAGGGCTGACCCCAGGGGGTGGCTCCTGGCCACCATGCTGAGGCTGGCCTGGGGTGACACCTGGATCTGCAGGAGCCCCCACAACACTCCCTGCACAGGAGCAAAAGTGTTCAGGGCAGGTACCTCTATCCCTGCTCCCCAGAGCCAGTGGGGACAGGTTTTCCCCCAGCACAGGTCCTTGGGGAATGTCTGGGGCTGGACCAATGGCTCCACATGGACTGGATGAGACAGATGCTGTGTTGTCCCTGGTTCCTCAACACCCCAGAGCTGAGGGTTCCCCTGCCCACCTCATAGCCCTGGTTTGTGTCAGAGCCCCTGTGAGGTGCTTTCTCCTCCTGTGAGGAGGTGGCTGAGCTCTGCTGTTGGGTCCCCAGCCCGTCCCCTCCTGCCCCTTGTCCCCACTGGCAGCTGGGCCCCCTTTTCCACTGCAGAGCAAAATGTGTTTCTCCAGCTCAGGGCAATATTCATCCAGGTTCCAGTCCAGTTCCTAATGGAAAGACCAAGCAGAGGAGCAGAGGAGCTCTCCCTCACTCCCAGGTGCTGTGGGACCCCTGGCTGGGCACTGCAGCTGCCTCCCCTCCCATGTGGGTGTTCTGGGGTCACTGGGACATGGTCATTCACCAGACGGCCTTTTCCTGCCTCCGAGTGTAGGCAACGTGCAGAAATAACCCGAGAAAGGGAGCCCGGGGGGGAATTGGGAGCTGCTTCATCCTTGTATTGCACCACACGAAGGCTGGGAGGGGGAAAGCAGATCTGTGCAGGTCCCCCTCACCGCAGACAATGGCCCTGCAGCTGCCTTGGCCACAGCCACGCGGGTTGGGGTCCCCTCTGCTGTCCCCGTTCCCCCCACACATGTCTGTGCTGGCTGCCAGCCACGCCGGCGGGGACGGGATGCAGCTGAGCCTTCAACCCTGGCTCTGCCAGGAGCCTCGAGCAGGGGGAGCCAGCGTGTCCCCCCTGGTGTGTCCCCCCTGGTGTGTCCCCCCTTGCGTGTCCCCCCTTGCGTGTCCCCCCTTGTTACCCTCACCCTCCAGCCCTGCTCGAGCACAGGCTGCACAATGAGGAGGATTTGGGGGTATAATTACTCTGCTTTTCTGCCTTGTTCTGTACACTCTAGAATTAAACAACTGCCTTTTGAGGACTCCTTCTCATTGCCCAGAAGATTCCCCAGTGCTGTGTCCCTTTTAATTTCTTCCAGCAGCGCTGCTTCCCACCACCCTTCTTGTTCCCACGGCATCCCAGCACACCGGTACCAGCATCCACCCCTTGTGCCGTGGGTTTGAAGCTGGGATTCCATCTCCCTGCATGATCAGATCTTTGATTTCTGATTAAAGCTGTCAAAGAAACAGTTTCCTGCCTGGCGAAAGTTCAGATTAAAAAAAAAAGAAAAAAGATCTGCATTAGGCTAAAAAGTAAAAATACCTTTTTCATAGACCTAAGAAAGGGAAACAGTGTTGGCACAGGTTGCTCCCAGCATTTCATCTCAGCTGCAGCCTGTGCCTTTCCTCCTTCTCTTGTTATGATTGGCATATTTTTGGAAATATGAGCCTGTGTTAAATGGGAAGACAAGGAAATTTTCACTTTTGGAGTAGGAAAACAAATTCTTCCTGGAAAAATTCATAGGCAGGTTTTTATTTTTGTCCCTTCAGCTTCTAGAATTGAAATGTCCTGTCAAGACCCAAACTGTCCTAAAGAAATGAATGAGTGAATAAATAAATAAATGTGCCTGGTTTGATCACGCAAGAACGAGGATAGCTATGAAATTCCCAGACAGCATCACATCACTCAGGGTATCCGTGATGGACACCCCAGCAGACTCCTGCTTGACACATCCTTCCCAAACTTCCCCACAAACAATGGGCCGAAAAGGGAAAGAGGAAAGGCCAAATTAAAAAAGCCTGCTGGGAGCTTAACCAAGAGGCCTGACACTGTCAGTGCAGCCCATATGGAAAAAATAGACCTTTTCCGTGGCACGGCCACGTGTTTCTTCAGTGGGGGGATTGCACACACATGTCACGTGTGCGAGGCTGAGGGGAGCACTGGGGTGCTGAGCCCGCGACACTGCGGTGCCAGGGAGGGTCGGCATTCCAGGGGCTGGGCAATCCAGGGGGATGTTTTATAGAGTGTTGCTTCACACGGCTTCAATCCCTCGTGGGGGAGCACATAGCCAAGGCAGTGAGAGCTGCAGCCAATCCTGGGACGATAATGAGGGGGGAAACCGAATCCGGAGGCTTTGAGGGGTAAGAGGCTTGTCAGGGTGTCAGAGAGAAGGGGATTTTCCGGTGATGCCTGGCACAGGCGGCTGTGGGAGTTCTGGGGGGGGATGGTTGGCCCCGGCGCCCGCAGTGCTGGCTCCACTGAGCGCTACCCGTGCTCCCTCGAGACATTGCTGCTGGCCGGGCCAGAGCTGTCCCCCCACCATCCTGGCTCACAGGGACAGTCCTGCAAAGCCATCCCTCTGTCCCCAGCAAAGTGCGGAGGGAAGCAAAGGAAAACCCAGAGGCAGCCAGACAGTCATTTGATATCTGGGTGTAGGAGTGGGTGAGAATCCCTTTGCCCTGTCTTTGGGTGTAGAATTGGGTGACAAACCCTTCCCCCAATCTTTGGGATTAGAATTGGGGGACAAACCCTCTTGTCAATCTTTGGATGCAGAATCGGATGACAAATCGTTTCCTCAATTTTCAGGTGTGGAATTGGGATACAAAGACTTTCACGAGCCTTTAGGAGTACAGCGGGGGGACAAACCCCTTCCCCAACCTCTGCACCCTTCCCACCACCCTTTCTCCCTGTCAGGCTCCTTGACCCAGGTGACCACGAAGCTGCATTCACAACTTCTGGCTTTAATATACATATTTATAGTCCATGTGCATTTATTTAACAGGTCTGGCCCAAGCAGGCAGCGTTTGCCAAGAAGAAACAATCATCCTTCATTTCTCAGCTGTGACATCATCAGGTCATATTTCACGGATATGATGTCACTACTGCGCAATATGACTTTTCATTTTCAAAAGGTTTTTATTAATGCTGAGGGGTTTTTGGGGTTTTTTTTTTGTTTTTTTTGTTTTTTTCCTCTGGTCTGGCCAGAACATCT